>AUWJ02030730.1:0-15340 GCA_000468175.2 Phytophthora cryptogea
TTTTGTTAATACAGCTTAGTATGACCCACACCAATGTAGCCAGGTTATGTGTAACCACCGTGTAACCTGGAGCCGCATAAGCAGGTACTGCGACAGGTTCAGATGTTTTAGTTGCTTTGGCGCTGAAGTAGCCACTTCATCACGCGTTTATGGCTGCTTAGGCAAGGTAAGAGGGTCGTATTGTAGTGTATCGAGTAGCGGACGATATGGAGATGCACGTGGTGCGTGGCCACGCCAGAACGGAGATCGCAGTGGTGTCCTGGGGTGCCTTCAGTGCATGCTATTGTCATGGTGGAAGATGGCGAGTCAGAGGTTTATTCCGTATGAGCGTCATTTTTCATTCCGTATGATAGGCTGCACGATTGGGCTGTTCGTGTCTCTCTGACGCCCGCGGAAATTTCGAATAGAACGCACAATAATTAATCAATTTTTTTTCTACTCCCTTATATTCCGGATACGAGTATCCGTGTTATACTGTACCAATGACGTAAGCGAGCTACAACTCAAGTGCAATTGCTGGCGACGGTGCTGTGTACTTAATGAGCGTGATGGCGACCCCAGGACTACACGGGACGAACACGGCTGTGGAAGACGCGTCCTTACAGTCAATCGGAATGAATGCGGCTGAGGCACTGGTAGGTTTGCTGAAGCAGACATGAATGGCAGCGAGGTTGTTGCCGCCATTGCTACTACCATCGGCCGGTGCAATGGCGGAGCACAGCACCTGAACTCGAGTCTTGTATAGCGCCGTAATGGCCGCTAGTGTCGTCTTGGGAGAGCTTTGAGCCGCCCAGTGGTTGATCGCTGCTGTGGCGTCCTTGTACACAGCAGCAGCGCGAATCGTCGCATTGAAGTATTCCCGAGCACTGGCATCGAAGTCTGCTCCGCCATTGGCAGCGTAGCACAGCCCGTGCTTCTGGAACTCATGATTGTACAGCTCACACAGCGTATGGAAGCTGGAGGGCTGCGTAGGGTCCACCCACACCTTATCCATCTCGCTCAGTAGCTCTGGCGACTCGGCAGCGAAGCCCAGCGCATCGAACGGCCGGTTGCGGATGGCGGCGCTGACGTTGCAGCAGGCGGAGAAGCCTGCGTTGTAGTTGGGCCAGAGGCCATGGATGGAGAGTTTGCTGGCGGCCTTGGAAGGTTCACACTTGATCCCGAGCGGGTACTTGTTGACGTTGCGGTGGGAGATGGTGAGGTCGACCCCAGCGAGGAGATCGCGGCAGAATTGAGGCAGGAAGAGCAGTTCTAGCAGCAGGAAGTCGTAGTCTCCAGGTTGCTGCTTCTTGGCCAGACACGACGGATCTCGCGTCGGACACGTTGGGGTGGGGGACGCTTGCACACAGATGTCGACGCACTGTTGGCCACTGGGTAACCAGCCTCCAGGGTAATCCACCGCCCGCACGAGTGTTAGTAGAACAGCGACCCGCAGCAGCAGCAGCATCAGCTTGAAGATAAGATACGAAATGACGCGATTTTGGCCAATGATTACGGGGCATCTGCTGGTTGCTGCTTGGTGCCCACAATTGCTCTCTCCTCCTCCTGCGCAGACGATGGTGCTCCGTGTTTCCAGCTCCCCCGATGAGGTGGGCGCCGCAGTGGGGCAGCTCATCTTCGACCTGAGCAAGCAGGCGATCGCCACGCACGGCCGCTTCACGGTGGCGCTCTCGGGCGGCTCCCTGCCAAAGGTGCGCAGTCTCCCCCCCTCTCCATCTTCTCCCCTGTACGAACTACCCACTGACAATGCGATTGCAGATCCTGAACAAGGGACTGCAGGCCATCAAGGGCGACGTGGACTTCTCCAAGTGGTTTGTCTACTTCGCGGACGAGCGCTGCGTGCCACTGGACGACGACGACAGCAACTACAAGGCGTGCAAGGCGGCGCTCTTTGACTTTGTTCGTGGCGCCTGTTGCCAGCGTATGATGCAACCCACTCACACCACTTCAATGCCTGTCTGGTGCTCGTAGATCCCCGTGCCGGCGAGTCAAATCTTCACTATCGACGCCTCGCTCACCCCAGAGGCCATGGCTATTGACTACACGAAGAAACTGGCCCAAGTCTGGGGCGATGACGTACGTTCTTGGGCTCTTTATCTGTCTGTCTACTGTATGAGTTGGCACCTCTAATCTGCTGCTGTAGCTGCCGCGCTTCGACCTCATCTTGCTGGGCATGGGTCCGGACGGCCACACATGCTCGCTCTTCCCGGGACACCCGCTGCTTGAGGAGAAGACGCTGTTCGTTGCGTCCATCGAGGACTCGCCCAAGCCGCCTCCGCAGCGCATCACGCTCACGTACCCAGTTGTGAACAATGCCGCAAACGTACGTCAACTGGTCGTATTGGTCCCTGTTGCTTGTGTTGGTTGCTAACTATTTGCTGTCTGTTGTTGCCTGCAGGTTGCGTTCGTGGCCACTGGCGCTGGCAAAGCCGAACTCATCCCGCACATGGTCGGCATTGAGAAGCGCTCGCCACCACTTCCAGCCGCCAACGTCAAGCCCACGGACGGCGTCGTCTATTGGTTCATCGATGAGGACGCGGCCGCCAAGCTCGCGGACGATGCCAGGATGTAGCCAACTCCTAATGCACTGACGTGGCCACGATTCCTGCGGTGATTGGCAATCATGTCCGAGTAGAATGTCCCCTATCACCTTCATTATTTCCCTCTGCCCTACAAATGATGTCCCTCTTTCGGTAGTCCGTCCTTTTTGGCCCCTCATTTCAAGATCCGCTACGATGGCGACCGACAAGCAGAAGAACGCGCTGGCTGTGGCCGCGTGCGCCGTGGCCCTCGCGGGTCTGGGCCTCTGGGCGCGCAGTCAGCAGCAGCAGCGCACGCGCGTGTTGCGTAAACAGTTGACGCACTTGCGCTTCGACTTGAGCGTGCAGGAGATTGAGGCCGAGACGCAGCGGATCCTGCACAGGATGAAGCAGGTGGACGACGAGATCGCGGCGCTGGCTCCGTCCGCTGTGACGTTCCGCAACTCGGCGCAGAAACTCATCGATCTGGACCACGAGATGCTCAGCCGCGTGACCAACGTGACGTTCCTGGGCCAAGTGGCGGCCAACAAGGAGACGCGCGACGCGTGCACCAAAGCGGACGAGGCCATTGAGGACTTTTCTGTGCAGCGCAGCATGCGTGCGGACGTGTACAAGGCCATCCATACACTTTACAAGAGTGCAGCCTACCAGGTACGCAAAGAGAGAGAGGAGACGTTGAGAGTGGGGGGAGGACTGACTCATGACTGACTTGTTGACTTGTGTAGAAATTGGACTCGCTCACGCAGCGCTACGTGCACCGACTCGTGCAGGACTTTGAGCGCAATGGACTGCAGCTGCCGGAGCAAAAGCAGAAGGAGGTGCAGGCCTGGAAGCAGAAACTGTCCAAGCTCGGAATTCAGTTCCAGCAGAATCTCTCGGAGGAGACGATCGAAGTCAAGTTCTCGCACGATGAGCTCAAGGGACTTAGCGGCGACTTCATTGCTGCGCTCGAGAAGGGCAGTGACGGCAAATACAAGGTAAGGTCCACAGTATATATAAGTTGTTTTACTCAACTATAAATGCTGATGCCACAAATTGCTGCTTTGTGTATCAGATTGCGCTATCGTACCCGACCGTGTTCCCGATCCTCAACACGTGCACGGTGGAGTCCACGCGCAAGGCCGTGGAGTACGCCTTCAACCGTCGCTGCATCTCCACGAACGTCGCGATTCTTGAAGAGATGCTGGAGATCCGCCACAAGGTGGCTCAGACGTTGGGCTACGAGAACCATGCTGCGTATGTTCTCGAGCAAAGGTAAGAATGATCATTGGTATCGCATGCAAAGCTGCACATTATTAACAAGATTGCTCTCGAAACTGTCACAATAGAATGGCCGAATCTCCCGAAAAGGTAAAGACATTCCTGAATGATTTGGACAACAAGCTGGTGCCGCTTGCCAAGAAGGACCTGGACGACTTGCTGAAGCTGAAGGAGGCGGACTGCAAGAGCAATGGATGGAAATTCGACGGCAAGATCAACATGTGGGACTTCCGCTTCTACATGGATCAGTTCGTCAAGAAGAACTGCTCCATCGACTCGGAGAAGCTCCGCGAATACTTTCCTCTTACGCACGTCACGACGGAGTTGCTCTCTATGTACCAGGAGCTTCTGAGTCTCAAGTTCGTGGAGATCTCGCAGCCCCATGTGTGGCACAAGGATGTTCGCATGTTCGCTGTGTATGATGCTCGCCCCGGTAAGGTTGGAAACCTTGTTGGCCACTTCTATCTGGACTTGTTCCCCCGTCAGGGTAAGTACGGACATGCTGCATGCTTCACGCTGCAGCAGGGCTGCGCCAACTCCGAGGGTGTTCGCGAGGTACGTTTGAATCGCAATGACTATGAAATGGGACACAGCAGCTCACATTTAATTTGGCGTGCTCTGTCAACAGTACCCTGCCGCTGCCATGGTAGCGAACTTCAACGCCCCGACGAAGTCGAAGCCGTCGCTGCTGGGACACCAGGAGGTCGTGACCTACTTCCACGAGTTTGGCCACGTGATGCACTGCCTGTGCTCCGAGGTCGACATCCCTCGCTTCGCTGGCACGCGCGTGGAGCGTGACTTCGTGGAGGCCCCCAGCCAGATGCTGGAGAACTGGTGCTGGGAGAAGGAGCCGCTGCAGCGTCTGTCCTCGCACTACGAGACCGGCGAGGTGCGTCTGCTTTCCGGAATGTACTTGGTGTTGATTGCGTGTTGTTGATTTTGCTGTTTTGTTACTGGTACAGAAACTCTCGGACGTCCTGATCGCTCGCCTCATTTCGACGAAGAACGCCAACACTGGTTTGCTCAACAAGCGCCAGCTGCTCTTTGCCACGTTCGACCAGACCATCCACTCAAAGCCCAAGTCGAACACAGCGCAGCTCCTCCGGCAGCTGCAGACGGAGATCATGCTCATCGACATGACGCCCGACACGAACTTCGCCGCCTCGTTCGGTCACTTGGCTGGTGGCTACGACGCGCAGTACTACGGCTACATGTGGAGCGAGGTGTTCTCCATGGACATGTTTGTGTCTCGGTTCAAGAAGGAGGGACTGATGAACCCCAAGACGGGACTGGCGTACCGAGAGCTCATTTTGGCGCGCGGTGGCTCCGTGGACGCCAGTGTCATGCTCAAGGAGTTTCTGGGCCGTGAGCCCAACCAAGACGCGTTCCTGCTGAGCAAGGGGCTCCAGGTCGAGGCCTAAAGTGCAACTTGTAGTTGAAGCCAGCCAGTATTACCCCCCAGCGTTTTTTTGCTGTTTGACTCGCTGTTGATTGGGTAATGAAATCGGCTAAATCCTGTGATTGGATGATATAATTATGTACATTTGGTGTAGACGTTTCGGAGTAAAACGTCGGCAGACTACAAGACGCCACGTCTTCAGCAGCTTCCAGACACGATGGCGTTCGAGGCGGCGGTCGTGGGCCTTCCCGGCAACTCGTACGCGTTCACCAACTGCGTGTACGTCCACTTGGACGATTTCATGGCCTTGGTCAAGCAGACGCCCCCGGGGGTCGTCACGAAAGAAGATTTGCGTGCTCATGGCCTCAACGTGTGGCTTAATCGCAAGTTTGTGATGGCTGCCAAGCCCCACAAGGACATTCAGCCAGGCTCTGTAGCTGTGGGGACCATGCAGAGAATGTGTGTGGGACTGCCACTCAACCAGGCCTGTGAGGTGTCGGTCTACGCGCCTTCCAGTGCCGCCAAAGGAGTTCTCAGTACCGTCACCTTTGAGATCCAACAAGTGCTCACTCGTGCCCAAGGGAACGACCTACGAGTGGTGGACTGCAGTATGTTGAAAGACGTCTTTGAGGCGGAGTACACGCATCAGGTCTTTGCAGTGGGGCAGCTCATGGCGGTGAGATGTGACGGCCTCCCTCTGCGTCTGCAGTGCATTAACATCGACACAGTGGACGGAGACAACAGCAGCCCCGACTCGTTCGCCCCTCGCGTGGGGGCCTATCTCCATGGTGCCATCATCAACTTCGCCAAGGGGAAGGACGCCCCCATCCGTCTCACCAACCAATCCAGCGGCATGACACGCACTGTGTTCAAGCCCGACTTCGACTTCACCAAGCTTGGCATCGGTGGTCTGGACAAGGAGTTCAACGACATCTT
This sequence comes from Phytophthora cryptogea, assembly GCA_000468175.2. Classification (NCBI taxonomy): domain Eukaryota; phylum Oomycota; class Peronosporomycetes; order Peronosporales; family Peronosporaceae; genus Phytophthora; species Phytophthora cryptogea. The sequence continues at coordinate 6,136 of AUWJ02030730.1, forward strand.
CCGTCGAGCCTTTGCCTCGCGTCTATTCCCGACGGACGTCATCCAGAAACTTGGCATTCAGCACGTGCGCGGTATGCTGCTGTTCGGGCCTCCTGGTTGCGGTAAGACGCTGATAGCCCGAAAGATCTCGCAGGCGCTGACTGCCAAGGAGCCCAAGGTGGTTAACGGACCGGAAATTCTCGACAAGTTTGTCGGTGAATCTGAGCGCAAGATCCGTGAGCTTTTCTCCGATGCACGCAAGGACCAGGAGGAACTTGGCGACGAGAGTGACGTTCACATCATCATCTTTGATGAGATCGATGCTATCTGTAAGCAGCGTGGATCGAGCCGCGACAGCACGGGCGTGGGTGACAGCGTGGTGAACCAGCTGCTGACACAGATTGACGGTGTTGATAGCTTGAACAACGTGCTGGTGATCGGCATGACGAACCGAAAGGTGCGATTGCGTTTGACGGAGTGTTTGGTCTGTTTACATACTTACAGTAATTGTTACTACCTCTACTAGGACATGTTGGATGAGGCTCTGGTACGTCCTGGTCGTCTGGAGGTTCAGATTGAAATCAATCTGCCCGACGAGAAGGGCCGAGCTCAGATTCTCAAGATCCACACGGATCGTGCTCGTGAGAAAGGAGCGTTGCATCCGAAGGTTATTGCTGACTTGGACAACTGCCTCGACCCTACCAAGTTCGTGAGCGAGGACCCCGACTACAAAAACCTGGTTCAGCGTACCAAGAATTTCTCCGGTGCCGAACTGGAAGGTCTGGTGCGTGCCGCCACGGCTCACGCGCTGTCACGAGGTACCGATGGTCGAACCATGCACGCGGTCGCTAACTTCAATCCAGAAATTTCCATGGAGGACTTCGCTCTGGCACTGGAGGAGGTGAAGCCCAAGTTTGGTGCTCCGAGCGATCAGCTGGCGCTGTACTACAAGAACGGCCTGATCCCGTACGGCAAGGCGTTTAGTGATGTGCGTGAAGCTCTTACTCGTGTGATTGAGCAAGTTCGCTCGAACGACAAAACGCCACTGATGTCGGTGCTTCTTCACGGCGAGCGTGGATCTGGCAAGACGGCGCTGGCCACGTACTGCGCGGTGGCTAGCGAATTCCCACTGGTGCGCTTGGTCAAGGCGTCGGAGCTCATTTCACGTGCTGAAAGCGGCAAGTGCTCGTACATCAACACTGTGTTCGAGGAGGCGTATCGGTCGCCACTCAGCATCATCATCCTGGACGACATCGAGCGTCTCATGGACTACGTCGGTGCGTTGCGAAAGGCTATCAATGAGTCTTGCTTGCGGTGTGTTCTAACTCGTGATCTCTCTGCGTCTTCGTAGGTTTGGGTCCTCGCTTCTCGAACTTGGTGCTGCAGGCGCTAATGGTGCTGGTGCGTAACCCAGTGCCCGTGGCTGGACGGAAACTCGTGGTGATTGGCGTCACATCCAACGTTGCGGCCATGCAGGCGGTGGAGCTGAGCGACGTGTTCGATCTGTGCCTCGAGGTGCCGCAGCTCACGCAGAAGGACGAGCTGGACGCCGTGCTGACTCACACGGGGCTTCCTGTGGCGGACGACCAGAAGGACCAAGTGCTGACGTTGCTGTCGGATCGTCCCATCTCCGTTAAGAAGCTGCTGCTGGTGACGGAAATGGCCAAGGAGGAGCTCAATCGCACGGGCGAGAGCAACATCACAGCGCACCAACTCATCGAATGCGCTTACAGGTTCGTGTAGGTCTCGACCAAAAACACGTACGCCTTACGTTGAAGTTGGTTTTCATACAATTTGCAAGTGTAAATCCTGTATTCGGGTCGCCTACTGTACGCCCATCAACTTCCCCTTCCCTTTCAGTGGAAGATTTGCCTTGAAGGACGCAAGCGACGCAGCTCAAATGGCCAAGAAGTCCAAGAGTTCCAGTAACAAACCCAAGACGCCCACGTCGACGCCCGTCAAGACGCTGGACGGAGGCCCCGACCAGGAGCCGCCAGCCACCGACGAGCAGGCGACAAACAAAGAGCAACGGCGTCGCGCCAGTGAGAAGATTGATCATTTTCTGGAGGGGCGACCAGACGCGGAGGCGCTGGAGCAGCGCAACGTGCTCCCCACGGCGTCTCCCAACGTTTCGTCCACGCTGCAGGGCGTCCAGAAGCAGCTGCAGCGTAAAATGAGCGCGGACGAGCTGGCGCATCGCCTGGAAGCGCGGCCGGACGTGCAGGAGCTGCGCGATCTGTCGATTGTCCACGGAGGAGACGGCGTGGCCCCGAGTCTGCAGGCCACACAGGAGAAGCTGCAGCGTCAACTGAACTCAGACAAAGTGCACCACCAGCTGACCAAACGCCCGTCCATTGAGGAGCTACGCACCACTGGAGTCTTGGAGACAAGTGCAGACTTGGCCCCCAGTCTAACGGCCACAGCCAAGAAGCTGGAGAGGAACCTCGTGCAGAACCAGGTGTCGCATCTGCTGGAGTCGCGGCCGGAGAAGGATGAGCTTGTCTCGCACAATATCCTCGAAGGTACGAGGGGGAGCAGAGTGCAGTTAGAAAAGGTTAGTGACAGTTGTGCCTTTTGGTGTTGAGCAGGACAAGATGCAGCCGTGGCGCCTGTACTGCAGGGAGCCAAGCACCAGTTGGAACGGCAACTCAAGGCTGACCAGATCGCGCGTCAACTGCGCCACCGACCGTCCGTGACGGAGCTGGAGGAGAAGGGCATCATTGACGGTGAGGCAACTGGAATCCAGCAGCGATCCGACTAACAACCACCTTCCGAGGGCCCGACTGATTTCATGAGCTGTCTCGTTCTGCTAGAGGGGGAGCTGGGCAAGGAAAAGAAGCGCTCGCTGTCGCAACGGGCTCGCTACGCCTTGGCACTGAAGGCAGCCAGCCGGATCGCAGCAGACAAACTCATCTCAGCGGAGGAGAAGGCGCGTCTGAAGGATTTGATTTTGAGCGACGACGAGAAGGTGGTGGCGGCGCTCGAGTGCTACGAACTGGATGAGGATATCGAAGAAATGCTGGACACTTTGTACCGCGTCGCCAAGGTGTCGGCGTGAGCTTTGTTTTTTTATACTTTTTCTCCACCGCAGAGCAGCTCTGCACGACGGCACTCTGCTGTGCGTGCTGTGTGAGCCTGCTGTTTCAATTATGAGTTGCAAATGATTCTTGAATACACGAGACTGGGAGCACTCACTCGGCAACGCCATTCTTCATTGTTTCGTTACGAGAACCTGGCGTCCATGAAGGCATCCACTCCGTCGCGAATGGCACTGGAAAGCAACACATCGTTAGTGCACAACAGAAGAATCAGAGGATGGAGAAATGCTGCTCGCACCTGATCTGCAGGAGCGAGTCCACTACGCCGAAGAAGCTGCGATCCTCTAGAGGCATGGCCTGTGTGGCGGGCGGCTCTGGGTGCTGCAGCCACGCTGAAAAGAGCAGCAAGTGGCCGTTCATGGCAACGAGCTCCTTTTGCAACTGTGCTACGGCAGGAGACGCGTGTGGCAGCGACTGCATCATTGAAGCATCAATTAGCATCAGATCAACTACAGCACTTCCTTCAAACCATTGCATCTCAACGTACATCAACCAGTGTGTAGCTAGAACGTGGGAAACTTTCTTTATCGCGCGTCCTACAAGAACAAAAAATTAGTAGCGCCAGTGATAATTGCGTGACAAGTTATGTAGCGTATACCAGCTTTCTTCGTCCTTGAGAAGTCCGTAGAGCTCTAACGCCGCCTGGTAGAAGGTCTTCTGCTGCTCCTTCGACGCCTGCACGACACTAAACCATTGAGAACCTTCTTTCGATGCACAACTGCATCTTCAGTACCAACATACCGCTTCAAAGTCCACCGTGAAGAACCATCCAGGCAGCTCGGAGCCATTCAAGCCAATGGAACTAGCAACGCCCGCCGTCTTGGGCTCTTCCGCCTTCTTGGGACTGGAAGACAGTGAAAGCGTCTCCAACAACGTCTCAAGTCTGCATCAAATTGACAACCCTCATCAACCATCTCTTCATCAGCACTACCAATTGACCAACTGAAGACACTCACTTGGCATCGGACTTTTGCAGTCGCTGGAACGTCGCGATGACGACGCACTCGGCCTTGTGGGTCGGCCACGCCTTGAGTTGACACTCCTGACCACAGAACAGAGCTGTCTCGCAATTGGAGCAGCGCTAAACAGCCACCAGAGCGAGTGAGTCATCCGAATTTCAACTCTCAAAGTCTCTCTTAATACCTTGAGACTCTCAACGTCCCCCACTTTCTGTCGGCAGTGGTGGCATCCACTCCCAATACTCCAGACCTCTCCTCCGTGCTGTTTAAAGTGCTCTAAGAGCCGATTCTCTGCCGCAGCACTCGCAGCCTCGCACACTTGGTCGTACGTCTTGTCCGCCATTCGTCTCGTCAATACAAAAGTCAAGTGACTAGCCCTAATTAATCGGATGGCAGATACCCTCGACACTCGGAGGCTCCGCAATGACAGACGCGAGTTCCTCTGTCCAAGTCGCTCGATCCCTCTCCGTAGTCGAAAGTTAATTCCTCTCCAGACTTGATGCGTCTACGAGCGAAAAGCGCCAAACGAGGGACGAACGAGTCCACACGCACCGCCGCCACCTCCAAAGTGGGCGAGCAGCTGTGATTGAACAAGCGCGTAAAGCTGCCGACACTGGACGCGTCCACGTTGGTCCGCACGACGTTAAAGTGGAGACTGGAGACGCCCTCGCGACCGACGTGTTCTCGAAGTGACAAGACGTAATTCAGAGCTTTTCGGTCGTACTGCTCTCGGTACCGACGCTGCATCTGTCGGGACGAGATCAATTCGCCAGTGTACTCTCCGATGTACGCACCACAATCGATCTGCTGAGGTGCGAGGACACCCCACCCTTTGCCTTTGCATAAGGTGACGATGACTTCAACTTGGCGGCCACGAAGGACTCGTTGGCACCGGTCGTCACGCTGCTGCTTGGTGAGCAGGTCCGACGGCAGCTCGGCGGAGACGGGGACTGCAACGGCTGAGGTGTAGACGAACGCCATCAGCAGCTCCGTGACCGCGTGGAGGTTTGCATTGAAGTGCGGCGTTGGGAGCTGCAACGGAACGGGCAGCGTCTCCTTTCCGAGCGATATGTCCGTCGACACGATTTTGAGCCACGTTTCGAGCGTCTCGCGGCTTGATCTGCACACCCGCGCGAGCGTCACCACCGACTCGACGTCCAGGAGTCTCCACTGACCCAGAAGTGGCGTGAAGATGACGTGGAGCGCGCCAATAAACGACGCGGCGCCTCCTGCCGAGCGGAGCTTCTTCATGGCGACAAGAAACGCGTCCGTTTTGCGTCTCGACAGCTTGATTGGCACGACACCACGTGAGGCGGGAGGGGGGGGGGCTAGGAAAAGGCATTTATCGGAGACCGTGGCAACAAGTGAAGAAGGTGGGGGGGTCAATGTATTCTCTGCTAACATATTTACAGTACTTAGTTGTCTGGTAGACGCGAACTTGGACGCTTATAGTTAATAAACTGGACAGTATCCTCCAGCTACGGTAGTTTAGCCTCGGAGGAAGCTCTCGACTAGGTGCGGGATGGCCTGGCAGCCGTCGCACGTGGCGTCTCGCTCGTGTGGCTCCGTCTTGCTGTTGAGAGCCATGTCCACAAAAGCGGAACAGAAGCTCTGCAGCACCTTCTTGCGGCGCTCAACCCCCGCGCCGATCTTGACGTAGAGCCGCGGCTGGGCGAGCGAGTAGAGGATGAAGTGCATGTATTTGCTGCAGTATTTGCAGATGTGGCCGTCCTCGTGTTTGCGTTGTGCGTAGGCCCACGCTTGGTAGCGCAAGTGGGCGAAGTCCGAGAAGCGGTGCAGCACCTGGTAGTCTGGCTGTGAGTTGCTGGCCGTGGGCGTGTTGAGCGTCGGGATTCGTGACGTGTGGTGCAGCAGGAAGACGTCCAGGACGTAGTAGACGACGTCATGACGGACGACGGTGTGGTTAATCTCGAGGCGGTCGATGGTCTCTAGGAACGAGAGAGGGGCCGCAGCCTTGGAGGACCGAGTGGGGACGAGCGGCACGGGTGAGAGGTGCTGGAGTTGCTGCATCCGATGGGGAAGTGGAGACTTTGAGTGCGCTTGAGGTGGCGAATTGGAGAGTGTTCATGTGGGCGCTTTGATTTGACACTGAAGCCATTTCTCCGAGCTTCAAGTCCCGTTCTTTGTCCCGAATCGAGTTTTCACTGGAACTTCAAACGAGAACCTGCGATAGCTGATATTCCCGCGAAAGCTGATGCACGACGGAGGTGGGCGTCCGTAGACGCCAAGACGATTGAGAGGACTCCTTGCCAATGACTAATCCGCGACAATACAAGCATTGTGACCTCAAGTCGAGGCGCAGTACGTCATGGACGGGCTCGACACGGGATTCAAAATCTGCCGAGATCTGTGAGAGGCAATACTACCTGCGATAATGGATGTCTGCAGAATGCTGTAGAAAATAGGGGATGACAGGTGTTATGTTGGATACGCAATCAATCTTGACTAAAAATCTGAAGTCTGAAGATTGTCGCTGGCAGCACCACTCGCAGCGGCATGCCCAGAAGCTCTGCTCGTCGAGCAGCTCTGCAGTCGATGAGGTACATGCCTCCTTCAGAAGGACGAAGAGCAAGTCGAGAAAGAGGGTTCGAGAAGCCAACGTAAAGTGCAGGTCCAACGTCCCTGATACACTTTTAATCGCCGCGCGAGCTTCAACAATGCGTTCTCACCGCCGGCAGCACAAGTGAGCCCGCCCAACTGGACTCGACAGATGAATGCGCTCGCCTCCGCGCTCGGGTTCTTGCCTATATCGGCGTGAAGGCAGCTATAATCACGGCCGGCCGGTACTGGCGCTTGAAGCCGAGCCGCTTGTCGCTCGCGCATTTCGGCCGGTCTGCTCTCCCATCACGACGACTCATGCAGGCGCCGACAATATCGGCGACATCGGCAACTTGCTCGGAGTCTGGTGGAAGATGGGGGTATCATTTCGATTTGTGGTCTTCTCCTGTACCTGTAGGAGCTCATACACCAGCGCTCAACGAAGGCATCCGGTGCAAGTGGGCGTGAACTTGACGTGCCTTGGGCCGATACATACAGTGTATCCATGTTCCCGGCGGTGTGCTCGAAAAGAAAAGCGCCAAAGGCGATTGAATTTCTATTAATAGCAGCGAGATCGCGGTTCAAATCCGCAAGTCGTGTTCACCAGCATACTGTGATACGTCCGTCTACGGGTTCTGAAGGTACATGTAGTGAACTTCACTGTGAAGCACTGAGATCAACACTTTCAGCTGCGTATGTAGAGCCTCGAGAACGCGCAGCCCTCCCCAGCGAAAGCAGTTGGTGGCAAGCGAGTTTCTTTTGAAATCAGGTTACTGTACTAAGTTGACAAAGACAAGCATGGAGTAAGATGAGCAGGGCGACTGCGGAGTCATCACTCTTTCCGCTGCATTGCCCTCAAGCGGCTTGCTCGCACTGATGGCCGACGAGGTGCAGCATTAACTCGACCAAGAAGGAGGCATTCGCTCTTCGCTGCTGCTATAACCAGTATAAATCCAAGGCATCGTTAACTTTGCAGTTGTAGATGAAGGTATCTTTCAGGCGTCTGCGCATGTACCAGCCTTCTCTCGTCGCGAGTTGCAGGCAGTTGCGGCGCTTGCAACTTCAAGTCCGAAGTCTGTACAGCTCGTGCTGGACAACTTGGGCCCGCCATTCGCCAAATTCATATTACGCGGGCCTGATCATCCAGTCTCTCGGTGCAACCTCAACCCTTGCAATAGCAGGAGGACCGAAGCGCGAGCCTCGAGTCTCCGACCTTCACGCCACTGGGCTCATGCGCGCACTGTGGTCTGCCCCGCAAACTCGCAACGTCTTTCTCGAACACCGGCATCGGAACCTGCCGCATATCTGCCATGTCCATCGGCATGACCACAGACGACGACATCACATTCAGCTCTCGAGCGACAGGCTCGCCCTTGGTGCGCTTCATGGCATTCAAGTGACCCCGGCATTTCCCGCCCTCCCGAGCGACGCTCAGACAGCCCGGGTAGTCGCAGCATTTGCCACCCTGCTCCGTACAGAACCCCCCTCCAACGCCCCATTTGGTGCAGTTCGGGTACTGGCACACCCTGCGACCACCGTGTCTGCAGCAGAGACCGTAACGTTGGGCTCCATTGGTGCATCCTTCCTCTTTACATCTCCGTCCTCCACTATGGGCTCGACAAAACCCTCCGCTCTGACTGCTCTTAGAACAGTCAGGGAATTGACAACGCTGTCCGCCTCCGTGCGCTTTACAGAGATTGTTGCCCTGAGAAGTCTTGAAGCATCCTGCACGAGAGCAGCGCGTGCCCCCGCCATGACGAATGCAGAGACCTTTGGATTGAGGGCCCTTCTCACAGCCGTCGACAATGCAGCGACGTTTGCCGCCGTGGAGTTTGCATCGTCCCTGATGGAGCACGAGTCGAGGGCATCCAGACACGACGCAGAACTGCTGCGAGGAAGACATCGACAGACTTGCTTTGCACGCGAAACGACGCGTATGTATTTGCACAGGTTACGTATACTCTCTCACAGGACCCTTTTCGCTTATAATATCGCATTCTGCAGGGAGTGAGTGTCCTTTCGGTGATCGTCTCCCTCTTGCCGACCTGAGCGCAATACTCCTCCAATGCAGCAGCTGCAGCACCTCTCGCCCGTGCCGCTCGCCCCAACTCGATGCTGCAAGACCGCGGCCCCACCCTCCTCGTTCCTCGAGACCATCGACCGTGTTGAGATCAACCACACCATCGTCCGTCATGACGTCGTCTACTACGTTGTGGACGTCTTCCTACTACACCACACGTCGCGTATTCCAACGCTCAGTACACTCACAGCCAGCAACTCGCAGCCGGACTACCAGGTGCTGCACCGCTTCTCCAACTTCGCAGATCTACGCTATCAGGTCTGGGCCTACGCAGAGCGCAAGCACGAAAACAAACACATCTGAAAGTACTGCGACAGGTTCATGAGCTTCATCTTCTACTCGCTGGCCCAGCCACGGCTCTACGTCAAACTGAGCGCGGGTGTTGAGCGCCGCAAGAAGCTGCTTGAGACTTTCTGTACTGCTTTCGTGGACATGGCTCTCGGCAGCAAGACGGAACCCCGCGGCCACAGTGCCGCGTGCGACGGATGCCAGGTCACCCCGCACCTCGTCGAGCGCTTCCTCCGCGGCTG
>KV744544.1:539-12856 GCA_000468175.2 Phytophthora cryptogea
GAGAATGAACTGGGAAAGGCTGCGACGTATGTGCGCTACCGCCACCGGACGAATAAGGATGGGCTTTATTTCGCGCCGAAAGGGATAAGTGCTCGATGAAGCCTCGACGTGATGATTAGGCGTTTGTTAGTAGACGTATGGAAGGAGGTTGGAGGGCTAACGAGTTGTGCTTGTTGTCTTTGGGTGGTAGAACGGAGGTCAGGTTCGGGCGTTGGGATCATTTAGGAGAGTGGCCGTTTGGTGGCGGAATGTACATGGCGGAGTGCAGTACGATCAGATCAAGAGTACATGTACACTGTATCCACACTTCTCCATCAGCCCATGTTCGTCTACGCCATGCAGGCAAGAATGTTGCGAATGAAGGGCATCAATGATGGTGTCACTTGATAAAGGCATAGGTGAGGTGAAAAGGTTGACACAAAAAGCTGCAACAGAGTGAAGAACGCTCCGTGCTCTGTGGCTCAAAGGGCCAGAGGTTGTGGGAAAGTAATATTGATTGATGCATTGAAGCTGCGAATGAGTTCCTTTAACCTTGCTGCAGCGCAACCTGTGACCCACGCCGAGGAAGCTTTGATTTCCCATATATGACTACACCTAGGTACCGTGGTGCGTAGTGAAGCTTCCCACTCCTCGCTCACTGTATGACGCTTGTGGTTTTCCGGTGATTCACTCTGTACTTACTGTTGCCTTCGACTGCTTCGTCAACCCATATTCTGCGGAGTTGTAGGGAGAAGCTCTCGTGCTGCTCTTTCGACAGATTCAGCACGAGAACGCTGTCGTATTCTAACAAAACTCGACCGATGTTGCGCGAGAACACGCACTGGTGGAGTTGTGCGCTGGCAATCAAGACCAATACCAAGGGTGCCAACGTTATCATAGGAGAGCAACAACCGATCCATTCGCTGCGTGTCTGAACCGTGTCCATCAACAAATCCCAACACCCGCCACCTATTCGAGCCAAATGCCAACTTGGCAATTGCGAGCTGATCCGTTCGCAATGAATCTGGCCAAGCCCTGAACAACAACTTACAGACTGCAGTACACCACAAAGTCTAAAGGCTGCCTGCGTTACTGTTTGAGCTATAAGCTGCCTGCGACGCGTCACCAGAAGCCGGACGGGGGATGGACCTCACGCACGCCAGGCTGGCGGTTGCGATTCATTTCGCAATCGGCGTCCATGAGCACAAGTGGCAGCAGCTCGGAGCGCTCGTCGCTGCTGCATCCGGACGAGTCTCCGCGTCTCGGACGTCGCGCGCGGTTGCTCGTGAGTGGCGTGGCGCTGGTGCTGCTGCTTTCCGGCGCCGTGGCCTGCGTCGCCATCGTGTTGCGCGTGCTTCGCGGCGCTTCCACTGCACTGCCGATCACTCCGTTGGTTCTGGAGCAAGAGGTAAAGAAATGAGGTCATTGAGGCGTTGTACGGGGTCTTGATTCGCGTTGCAATTGCAGTTCGACGCCATTGTCATTGGAGGGGGACCAGCCGGCTCCGTCGTGACCAAATTGCTCTCGGACGATCCGTGGAGACGCGTGCTGCTCATTGAAGCGGGCAACGCGTCGCAAACGGAAGTAGGTGGACAGGTGAGGAAGAAAGAGGAAGAAATTCCACGTTAAAAGAGACTCTGACAGTGCTTTTTTCCTTGTTGAAATGCAGGGTGCCATCCCATCGCCATGGAACAAGGAAGGGTTGACGCCGTTCGACGTGCCCTTCTACTGGACCAATGTGGCCAATACGCCGTCCTTGCATTGGGCGTATCCAGACGTGAACGTGGCCAAAGCGTTGGGTGGTTGTGGCATCCATAACGCCATGCTTTATGGTGAGAGAAGTTGAAATGAGGTGATAGTTGCAAGGAATTAATGATTTTTGTGGTAGTACGAGCACTGCCGTCGGATCTGGAGCGCTGGCAAATGGACGGATGGACGTGGGACAAGGCGCTGGATATCTACATGAACATTGAAGACTTTGACGGACCCAACTCGAGCTTCCACGGCACGCGGGGCTTCGTTCGGACTAGTCCTCCTGCGTTGGAAAACGCCTTGTCCAATGAGTTTATTCAAGCGTGTCAAGAGTTGGGCATCCCCAGGACGGATGATTTCAATGCACCTGGCGGCCGGTATGGCGCTGGGTACTACCACTTCAACACCCGAGACGGTGTACGAGAGAGTGCTGCCAAGGCGTTCCTTGGACCGATGCTGGATACGAAGACGGCGGAATCCACACGAAGCAACTTCCGACTGATGTTGGACACGACAGTCACGGTGCGTTGCTTTGTTGTACCATGGTACGATGGAATATTTCACTAATTCACCTTTGTTCGACTGCAGAGAATCCGGATCAATGAGGAGAATGTTACGGAAGGCGTGGAAGTACGGTACGGAAACGGGAGTCAGCAGCTTATTCGCCTCGCCAAGCACGGTGAAGTCATTCTCACCGCTGGCGCCATCAATACTCCAAAGATATTGATGCTTTCTGGAATTGGCAATCGTGACACACTCAAAAAGGCTGGTCTGCCCTTGAAGAAGCACTTGCCACGCGTTGGAATGAATTTGCAAGACCATCCTGTGATCGGAATGACGTTTGAGTGCGAGTTGCCGCGAGTCATCGATCTCAAGTAAGATTTCGAATGCTGCATTGAGTACTCGTAAGTCTTCTGAAAATGCTCACACTTTCACAATTTTGGTGTGTACAGGTCGGAATTGGACTCGTACTTTAAGGCTACCCACACCAAGCATACGAACGCGTCGAGCTTTGGTTTATTTGGGTCGGCGGGTATTAGCGCTGGGGCATTCCTGATCCCTCCTGGAGCGACGTTGCCCGAGATTCAGCTTACGTTGTTCCCGCGAAAGTCAGAGCCGCACATGTCAAACAGTGCTGCTCTGGACCATGTTACGGAAGTGGTTATCACTATAGCCCTGCTACACCCGCTTGCTCGTAACCGCGTGGTGCTTGTTCACGACGACGACGATTCTGTGGACGATAACGACATTGATGACCATCTAATTCCGCGCATTGTTTCCGAAGTACCTGAAGCCAAACCCGAGCACCTTCGGGCGGGTGACGTTTGGAAGATAACGTGGGCAGTCGGAGTGGTTCGAGAGATTGCATCCAAGCTGGGTAAGTTTGTGGATATGCTATGTGGTGTTCGGGTTTGTGGCCATTGATAGGAGTGTTTATCATATATATTATCATAGCTGAAAAGGACCTAATCGGACGCGAAATCACCCCTGGTGCCGGTCTTGCATCCTCCAAAGGTACCCAATTGGCTTTGATGATAGTGCCTGACGAAAGGATAGCACTAACCAACGCATGTTGTGATGCAGACTTGGACGAATGGGTGCTCAACTCCGTGTTCCGCAACTCGCATTGGGTTGGCAGTGCGTCGATGGGAAACTCAGAGGATGAGGGTGTTGTTGACAACCACTTGCGTGTCTTCGGCATCAAAAACCTTCGCGTAGCTGACGCTTCCATCATCCCGCTCATTCCGAATGGCAACGTGCACTCCTCCGTCGTAATGGTAGCAAACCGTGCAGCGCAGATTTTACAAGAGGATGAAGCAGAGTATCGACGGCGTCGTGCCGAACACACCGACTAGGCTACATCAGAACGCCTACTTAGTACTTCTACCTGAACTACGCTATGAACCGTAATACAGATTTTAACACGGAGAATGCGTTAGTAGACTGGTAAGCAAAGGAAGACCCTTTGTTGCCACAAGAATAGCAGCGTAGTTGTTACAATATCACCTCAATCGAAGATTATATGATGGAATGGTTCGTTCTGAGGGGGCTGAATTTGTTCATCTGTTGTCTTTCAGCTTCGGTTGCTGGTGGGTAATTATCTTCTGCATCTAATTCGTCTCTTGTGTCTACAACGCGTGCATGGCGAGATTCTACTGGGGTTTTGACTCGACCTTTTTGAGTTACACACTTGAAGACTACGGAGTTGGAATGCCTCGTGACACTTTCCACTGCATCATGTTCATCCATATCGTATTAGCTACTGCTCACGGAGGTTGTGCTCTGCAAATGATTCTTGGATCGTGTTGGAATTTCAAATGAAGCTTCGCCCTGAGAATCAGAGAACACTCGAAAAGTGACGATGAAGTGAGTGCAACCAAGGAGGAGAGAAGCTTGGCGTGGAATAACCAACAAAAACTCCACTGCACGGAGATGTGAACAATTGTCTTCGCGGATATACACAACGTTGGTCCATCGGCATGGGCTGCTTGGTGTCAATAGCAAGGATTCCCACTCCATTTTAATCTGCCGAGAAGTACTCGAGGTCGCTCTTCAGACCCTTCAAGCGATCCGTATGAGCAAGTATCTCTCAGACGCTCGTCTCAACCATTTTTACGCGGGGCTGCTAGTGATCAATTGCTGGTCATCCTTGATCATCCACTCTCGATGGTTCTGGGATGATGAGGCTTGGCGTCGATTTGCGTTAGTTGTCTGTGACTGCGTGTTGGATATCATGTCGACTCTCGGTATATCAGTAATGATAGTGCAGCGCTACGTGGATAGTTACAACGTCGTACTGGAAGGATTCTACTTGGAGCTGCTCCTTGACGACAATTGGGTGGCTCAAATGCTGAACGAAGCACAGATCGTTCTTGTTGTGTCTTGGACAGACTTAACAATCCGTATTATTTTCTCAATTGGGCTTGTCCTCGCCATCTCCAGCATGAAAGAGTTGTTAAACCACGCCCCACAAAGCAGCATCAAAATCATTCACGCTGTAGTGCCTACAATCGACCGGGGCATTAATCACATTCAAGTAGGCCCTCTAATGCCGCGTCAAGTTCGGAATACAATACCCACGCTCGAAGTTTGGGCCGGGGATAACGTGCAAACCGCTACTCAATTGCCGAAACTGAAATTGATCCGCATTGTCAAGAAGAGGGCAAGCAAACTGGTGGCCCTTCTTATTCGTAACTTTCACACGAATTCTCATCTTGCTCTTCCAGCATGGGGCGTCGTGGTGCTAACAATGCACATACACGCAGCCACACAAGCATCTCTGATCGAGTGCATGCCGAAGGTGCATCCGATGGGCGGCGCGCGTCCATCTTGCTTCGCAGTAGATTTTAATTGCCACAAGATTGGTATCACTGCTGTAGAAGGTGAAGTACTAAGCACGTGGGACAAGTTTGATCGCAGGACCGTCGTCAAACTTATTGTGCTCCATTGTTCATCTTTCGAGATGCCTGAAACGTTTCGGGGCTTTGAGCAGCTCCAAGAAATCTGAGTCTACAACTCGATTGTAGTGGGATGGGGAACTGTAGCTGCGTCACAAATGATCACCATCCGAAGCTGAAAACAGTATCCGTCGTTCGCGTCAACATGACGGATGACCTTCTTCCACTCGGCTTGCAGTCGCCAGATTTCCCAAATAATCTTTTTGAGATATCCTTCTGCGAGACAAATCTCCGCAACATGCCTGAGAACCTCGATGCGAAGTGGAACGTCGGATCAAGCATTTTTGTGGAGAACAGCATGATGACGTACGTTCCACCGGCACTTGTTCGCTTGCAGCCCAACTATCTTGTGGTGGGAGGCAACCCGATCAGTGAACTCCCGCCTGAACTGTTTGAAATCGAAGGTATGGTCCGTCTCGGGATTGGGAGAACCAGCATTCAAGCTTTACCACAGAATGTGCTTCATCCGGTGAAGGATTCGCCAATCATCGATATCACGGAGACCAATATCTCGTTTTTCTGGTCGTGGTTCGACACAATTGCAGGGGCCAGTCTGGATGCGTCGTCCGTGATACCTCTACTTGCTGGTGGGTCGCCGTACTGCTCTGATCTCGACAGGATTACGAGTGGCGCCGCAACAAGTTTCAGCGTCCCATTTCAAGCAGAACATTCGGCGTTGTTCATGAACTCATCAGGAATCAATTAGGGGCTTCTTCTCCACCTTGTGGACTGCTCTTTCCCGTCCATGGCAACTGTATTTCCCATGGATCAATGGGACGAATTGTATAGCTTGCTGTTGCAAAGCAATTCTCGATGAGTCTTTGGTCCGCGCAATGTTACACGGAAGATGCCTTGGGTTTCCTCTGACAACGTCGCGGGCCGGAACGTGCATGGCGATGCAGTCTGCACGCCCACGCAGTAGGCACAATCTGTGTCGCCAGGAACGCGACAATCTCAGCATGCCCCAACACTTTCGCTCGTCTGCGTGCCTCCACCAAACAGCCTTCCGTCGAGTACCGACAGAGCTGCTTGAGCACGTGAATCTCCCCGGTAGCCACAACATCCAGCAACGTATTATTCAGCGGTTTGCACTGTCGTCTTCCAAGCACCCCCACGACCTCAGCGTGTCCACACAGCGCCGCCTTGGTCATTGCAAAGGACGCTCTGGCCGTAACACGATGTCGCTCCGCCTCTGCTTTGCCCTGAATATACGAAAACAAGTACCGGACAACTTCAACATGTCCATGGGCTGCCGCTTGGTCCAGTGCCCGTGCCGTACACCCCTCTCTCCTCTCTTCCAGTAAGAACGTCAGCACTGAAATGTGTCCTGCACACGCTGCGTCGTCCGCTGTGGTGCTGGAGAACCCGCGAAAGCCGCGATCGTGCAGCCACTTGATCTTCTGGAGCTCCCCATTGTACACTGCGAGTCGTAGCGCCCACGCCGAGACCTGCATCTTCACTTCAGTATGGTGAGTCAAGACCCAGTCCAGGACCTTCACGCCTGTCGTGTGCCCCACCGCCACGTCCATTAAATCGGCTTCGAACGTGTAATTGGAGAGATTTAAGCGCTTCTCCAGCCACTTCAGCGTCTCCCACTTGTCGAATCGCACGGCGCAACGCACAATTCCCGCGAAATCCGTCTCTGGGTGGTGATAACTGGACGAATAGCTCTCCACAAGCCTTAAAATGGCTTCTAAGACGGATAAATCGTCGCAAATGACGGCCAGTTGCGGTAAAAGCCCCTTGCAACTGGGATATCTGCCCCCCACGCGGGGCCGGAACCGCTGCGCACGCGCGAACTTGGCCACAGACAGAGGATACCCGTCCATGAACGACACCACGCGCCGGAACAGCGACGCACTCGCCAGCACCTGCACATACACACAAGGAGACGCCATATCAATTCGACAATATATTGTTAATAATTCCTGATCAATAAACCTCCTATACCACATACCCTTGTTAAACAGATATAGTTCCTTCCTGTAGCATTTTATAATTATTGTCAATTCTCCAATCGAACGACTACACCATGGGGACGTCGGTGGCATCGCTGTCTGCGCTGCCTGCGTCGGACGTGGCGCTCGTCGTGGGCAGCTGGCTGCTGCTCTTCGTCTTCGCGCGCTTCTTCTTCTCCTGGTGGCTCTTCCGAGACTACGCGGTCCGCAGCGCTGCCACGCCGCTGCTCTTCGCCTGCTCGCTCACGTTCTCCCTCAGTATCTTTGAGATGGTTCTGTTTGAAGTGACGGACGTGATGCACGTGACCAGTCGCCAGTGGGTCTGGAGGGCGGACCTCATTGCCATGACGTACCTGGAGGTGCTCGTGCTGCCGCTGTCGCTCTTTTACGCGTTGGCCAGGGAGTATGGCGTGCACAGACAGAAGGCGGCGTGTACAGCCATCCTGCTGTGGACAGTGTACCTTTACAGCTTCTGGAGACTCGGTGGCGTGCTGGAACAGGACCTACCCCAACAACCAGTGGACGGTGAGTGCAACGCGCCAAGTTGCAGAGAAATTGGAGCTCTACAAGACGAGATAGAGCAGGTTTAGTGGTTTTTTGCTGACTGTTTTTGTTGTTGTGTAGCGTTGTTTTCTATCAGGAACTTTGTGAGTCGAGTGAGTTTACTGGGCGTGCTGTTCATGGCGCTGCTATCCGGGTTTGGAGCCGTCAACTGCCCGTACGAGTACATGTCGTTCTTCTGGCGGACAGTGGCCGAGGAGGACATTGAGTTCTTGGAGAAGAGGCTGCGGCATAATCTGGATATCCTCATTGCCAAGAAGAAGCGGCTGACGCTGGAGCTCAGAGCCTCGGCGCGACGACAGGACGAGGCCTTTGCAGGAGCCAAGAAGGACTCGTTCTTCTCGCGAGTTGTTGGGGTTTTCACGTCGAGCAAGGACGACTCGACGTACATTAAGGACCTGGAGGCAGAGATCTTGACGCTCGAGAGTCTTGGACGGGAGCTGTTCCTGGAGGTGAATGACCTGCGAGATGTGCAGGAGCGATCGCGTCGGGCTCGCACACTCCGGGGCCGTGTGTTCAACTTTTTTGGCTACGTGATGTCGGGCTTCTGTATGTACAAGATGGTCATGAGCACCGTGAACGTTGTGTTTCGACGGAACCGCGATAAGGACCCGATCACTGATGCCGTGGAGAAGCTGCTGTACATTTGGCCATCACTCGCAGAGCGGCTGAATATCCGCTTCGTGTCGGAGGTGGCTTCACTCAGCTTTGTGGGCATTCTGGTGTTTACGCAGACCCGAGGCTTCTTGGTGACGTTGCTGAAGTTTTTCCGAGCCTACTCCAGCACCGTATCGTCGAACAGCGTCGTGCTGTGGCTGGCACACCTCATGGGGATGTATTTTATTTCGTCCTTTGTCCTCATGCGAATGAATCTCAGTCCGCTGCACCGGTACGTCACCTTTGAGAAGGATGAAGAACTGTGCTCTTAACTCAGCTGAATGCTGTCTGAATGTGCTACCTGCAGTCAGCGAATCGATGAAGTGCTGGGCGAAATTGAGTTTAACGTCTTCCACCGGTACTTCGACATTATGTTTGTCGTAAGTTCATCTTGCAGCTTGGGTGTTCTAGCGCTGACCAAGTTCTCCAAGGCTTCGCGTACTGCCAACAATGACTACGGAGCGCACGACAAGTTCCCTTGAGTTCAACAGTATGGTAGGTAGAGATGTATTTGCCGTTGAGTTGGGTCACTTAAATTATATTTTGGTGAAGCTAGTCCGTGATCAAGTCGTGCTAGTCCTGAACGAAGGGGAAGCTTAAGAAGTCGTCGTAGAGCAGGTTTCCCTTGGCGTCGTAGTGAGCGGCGCGGTAGCAGCGCTTGCAGAAGAACATGGGGTCCATCATCGCGAGGCGATCGCCATAGCACACATACTTTGCCGAGTAGTGCTGGCAAATCAAGCAGTTGCGGAGCGTGCGATTCAGCGGGTTGGGTAAGCGTAAAGGGAACACTCCGTCACTCTTCGCTGAGTCAAGCTCGTGGGGCAATCTCGCATCTCGAAGTCGCACCAAGTGTTCACATTCCCCTTGATGAATGTAGACGCCAGGCACGTCAATGTGCAGCTCTAAATCCGCAAACGTCGACGAATGGATACTAGGGACCTCGCGTTCGCCTGAAAAAGTCCCGTACTTTGCTTGACGCTCAGGCGCTGCTTGGATCCAGCGGATAATCTGCTCCGAGTAGTCCAAGCTGCCAGGAGCACGTCGATCCACGAAAAACTTCTGGCCAAAGTAGAGCAGCTTAGAGTTCTTGGTGTGTTCATGCAGACGCTCGTCATTCGCACACGCGATCAAGTCAATCAACTCGGAAATCGGCTGCGAGCGTCGCAGTACGAACGATTGTGTCCTTGCCGGGTCCTTGCTCGGATGCAGCACGTCGAACCACAAAATCGGGTCGT
Organism: Phytophthora cryptogea; assembly: GCA_000468175.2. Taxonomy (NCBI): domain Eukaryota; phylum Oomycota; class Peronosporomycetes; order Peronosporales; family Peronosporaceae; genus Phytophthora; species Phytophthora cryptogea. The sequence goes on from KV744544.1 coordinate 10,140, forward strand.
TATCCGTTCGACCACCCTCCTCCTTTTTCTTCTCCTCTGCATGAACTTCCGGCGTCGGCCGCGCAAACTCAAAGCTCATAGCGGTGGTGGTATCCGCCATCGACCTCTTCTGCACCAGTCGCCTCTTCTTGGGCTCAAACGAGTTCACGAACTTCTGCAGACGCTCGCTCGGCACTCGCTCGGCTCGGAGCTCGTCAATGTCGTCCAACTCTTCAAACACAACTCGGAACCGCTTCCTCTCCTCTTCGTATTCTCTCTGCATCTTCCTGCGCTCTTTCCTCTGTCGCTTCGTAGCTGCCAGCGCCTCTCGCTGCTTGGCAACGACCTCCGCTCTGTCTGCTGCTTGCGGCTGCTCTTCCTCCGATTCTGTGGCCGCATCGTCCTGTTCTTCGTCCCTTTCTTCTGCAGTATCGAACTCTGCGTCTGGCTGCAACGCTAACGCTGCGATTCGCTGGTATTTCCTCACCCGCTCCACGTACGGCAGCGCTTTGTCCGTCAGCGCCGAGTCGCCCTCGTTCCAGCGCCGTAACGCGCGGTAAATGCCGTCGTCCACCGCTTTTTCGAGCGGTTTCAGCTGGATGTCGGCCACGTCGATGTCCACGGAGCTGAAGTCGGCGGCAGAAGCCTCGTCCGACGGCGCTAGCGGCGGGAAGAGCGCCGCGAAGTCCATCGTCCCGGTGTCCTGCCAATTGTGGCAATGACAACGAGTTTGACAGGTATTGAGCGTTTCGGTGGTCGTAAATATGGCTACATACTCTACATGGCTACATTCATGACGAATTGCACTTTAAGGCAAAAGGAAAGGAAATGGCTAAGGAATATTTACAAGAGGTTAGAAGGGTGGAACTAAGCTTGAAACTAAGCTTGAAAACTACACGAGAACAGCTTGGAGGTCTGAAGTTTTGAAGTTTTGGTATTTCAGACAGCGACGACCAAAGCAGAATCAGCCCCTTCGGGATTGTTGTAGATCAGGAGGAGAGTCACGCCACGACAACAGCATTATACATGCGTACCGATAACATAGCAGAAGACAAGATAGTCTACGCCATCAGTCCGTGCGTCGAAAGCGACTCGGACGTACGGTGCACGACGCTCACGTCCCGAGAGCACAACCGCGTGGGTTCTCGCCGTCCAGGGTCGCTGCCGAACATGCGCGCGAAGAAGCCTCCGTCCACTTTTCTGGCCTTGCAGTTGCTGCGCAGCAGACGCGATGGCCTGCGCTGCAGCACGAGCGCGTACTCGTTCTTCTGGCACCGTCTCGGGCCGTCGGCTTCGTGTCGTCGAGGGTTGCAGCTCCACACGTTGTCCGCCATGATCCCGGACAGATACTCCACGATCTCCTGGTATTTCATCTTGGCAGCTCCCTTCCTTGCCTGGAACAAACAGCCTCTGGTCGAGTACCGACACAGCAGCTCCACACATTCCAAGTGTCCGTTCTTGGCGGCGTCTTCCAGCGCACGCGGGTGTGGTCCTTCCGAGCGATGTTTGCCTAGAAACTCCACCACTTGGTTATGTCCGAAGCCTGCCGCGCAGCCCATGGCCACCGTCGTGCACCCTTCCGTGCGGTGGTCATGCAGGAACCGCACCACGTCCAGGTGTCCATTGGCCGCAGCCATATCCATCGCCTCGTACGTACAACCCTCGGTCCGATGTTCATGGAGATACTGCACAACGTTCAAGTGTCCGGCGATGGCCGCTGCGTCCATCACTCCGGCCGAGAACCCGTCGTACCCGTGCTCGTCCAGCCACCGAATAGCCGTCAAGTTGCCTCTGGACGCCGCAAAGCACAACTGCCACGGCCGGATGTGCACGAATTGAGGCGGCACATGTTCATGCAGCCAGTCCATGACGGCCACGTCCCCACTGTAGTGAATTGCATAGTTCAACAAGTTGCCTTCGAACTCGTAGCTCCGTAAGTCGCAGTGCTCTCCGACCCACCGGAGCGCGTCCAGAGCGTTGAACATGACGGCGCAGCGCACGACCTCGAAGAACTCGAGTCGCGGGTTCCTCTTGTGCTCCGAGAGCTGCGAGACCTGCAAAAGTCTCGCCAACATGTCGACGTCGTGTCGGATGATGGCCAATTGGGGCAAGTAGCCGCGGGGCTGCGGGTACAGCGTCGTGCCCACCGTCACGCGCCGTTCTCGGCGTTCCTGCGCCGCCCGCTTCTTCTCTCGAGCTGCAAATTCGCCCACGAGGAACGGGACGCCCCGCATGAAGCCGCTGATGTGGTGCAATAGTTCGTCCTGCGTTAGCACCAGAACCGCCGGTGAGTCCCGAGTGCACAGCGTCATAAAGAGGAACAAGAGCTCCGTTAATCAGTTCCTACTGTCGATGTTCAAGTGGGGGACAGACATGCGCTGGGTGGGATGATGGTGTGGCGCTGTGTGGCCGTTGACTCCAGCAAGTCCCGCGTGCACGGACTCATCACCGCGGTCAAGTAATCGCCCACTGCGATTCATTTCGTAGCAAGTGTCGTAGTAATCTTGAGCTCTTCATTTGGTTCATGGAGCTCCAGCCGCAGCCACCACCACTTTGTTCTACTGGCATTTACGCAGCCACATCCGAGACTTGTTGGCAATGGCGCGCGTTATGCACAAGGAGGTTCGAAAGGTGCAGGACCCCAACACGGGCGAGCGGTTGCAAATGCGGATGAGAGTGGCTAAATTGCCCGACTGAGTTAACCTTCCCCTACAAATCATCGATGCGCTCCCATCCGT
>AUWJ02030738.1:0-30250 GCA_000468175.2 Phytophthora cryptogea
CTCAACCGTTCGAGTCCACACATTAGACGACCCTCGAAGAGCCACGACTCTGGTGGAACTGTGTTTGCTCACGAAACTCGTTTCGTCCATGTTGTAGATGCGCGAAGCACCAACACGATGTTCGATCATTGGCTTTACAAGCCGGAAAAATAGATCTGCGAGAGCTGATTGATCCGCCTCACGTCGTACACGAGACAGCGGTTCGGCTGACCGGATACAGAGTTCTGGGTGACGGCCGAGAAATCGCTGATACCAACCAGGAGTTAATTCTTCTTGTGAACGCGTGTTTGGATATGCTAGCCGATACAAGTCATTTGCCACCTCCAATATCTCCCAGGGCTGAACTGGAAGCTTTGCTCTCTGCATGGCAACGACCCAATCGACAAGATCGTTCTCGACGTCGATATCAATTACAGGTTTTGGACCGGGTCTTCGAAGCTCTCGTACCCCGCCAACTTCTTGTGCCTTCATGGTCCGCTTCAGTGTAGACAAAGACACATTAGACGTAGCCACCACCGCCACTTTTGTCTCCCCTTTCAGCACTCGTTGTACAGCTTCTTGGAGCTCAACTTCGGTGAACTTGCGGCGCATGGTTCTCTTTGCGACTCCCGAAGATATCTGAGAACGTCTGAGTCAGAGCTGATTCTGCGCGGGTCATGAATTGATGCGCCAAAGTTCCAACCAATCGGAGATCTTTCGAGGCAAATGCAGCTGTTGGATTGGCTGAAAACGCTGAACGGCTCATGATTTGATGCGGCTCATGAATTGATGGACCACGTTAATCAAACTATTATTATAGTTGTGTTGTACACCAAGGTAAAGTTGGAGGGTGGTTTGTGTCGCATATTAGTAAAGTTGTAGAGTGGTCATAATCTGAAAAGGCGGTAGAGTCGAGATGGACCGACGCTGGGGGTTCCTGCTGCCGTGGTGCGAGTTACTGCGTAATAAGATCAAGTATGCAGCGGTGGATCGGGAGTGGGAGATGTGGGGGGAACAGAAGCACCGCCTCGAAGTGAAACTTCCCATGCGTTGTGACTTTACTGAAGATTCCGAAGGAGATGAATTCGAGTTGGAGATGGAGTGGTCAGGGGAAGATTATTTTCAACATAAATTTCTACAGGTAAGAGAGGCCTTGGCCTTGTTGGCGGCAGTAGCGCACGTGGACCAATTGGTGTGGAAATATTTGTTGGTGAAATATTGTGGCGTGAAATTGGGGGCCGAGGGGAGTTCCAAACGGGAACCAGATGTCCCTGCAGAGTATTATTTGGTGCTGGACCAAGACGAGGATTGGCGGTCTGCCTATGATCATGACCATATTGGACTGGATATAGTTCTCTTTTGTCGAACAGACCACCGAACGCATCCTTCAGACGAGTATCTTAGAGCTATGAAGAAGATTGCAGCGTTGGATACGACACTAAAGGCTGAGGAAGCTGGAGTGGACATTGTGATTCCTGTGAGGTGCTTGTATCCGAGTCTTGGTCTGACCTCGGATGGAGGGCCGAAGATCCTGGAAAACATATTGAGGAGCGAGCAGGCAGTTCATGAGATGTGGGGGCGACTGGAACAACAAGAGGTGCCGCCGAAAGAGCTTAGGTGCACGTTTGTTCTGGAGCCCTTAGTCGCTGACTTCGAGGAAATCGTGTCCTGGTCCGAAATGGCGACAAAAGTGGCAGAACTCATCACGAAGAGACTGTGCTTTTCAGAGGTGGTGCTCCAAGCACAGAGAGTTGCTGGTGGAAGTGAAGCGAGAAAGGTGTTTGGACAGTTGATGACGAGACTCTTTGACACCACGAGTCGTTGCCGCGAACTCACGTACCGCCCTGAGTTTTGTGGGGAAACTACACGTCGTGAATCGGGTCCATTCCAGATCGATATGCTGAACCTGGATTGTGATCCTTTGCTGCGTCCAGTGGATTTACATGCAATGGGCTCGGCTATGATTGTAAACAAAGCGACCAAGTATCTTGCGATGCAACTACTCTTCCCCTTGGACGATATTGATTTTAACCGGGATGATATAACGACACACGAATGGTGGCAATGGGTTGCTTACACCTTCTTCTCGAAACGAGCACGGGCGTGCTCTTCGCTAAGATCGCTTGCACTGGTCAACATTCGAACTATGTGTGAAGAAGACGTGCAGGATGCGTTTACTCCCATCGTTACCGCAAAACACCCTGAAGAAGAACTATTTCAGTGTTCCCGCGGCCAAATCGACGAGCGCGATGCAACGTTGAAGGCAAACGCACCGGTTAGATGGGGAGTTGACTTCCTCGGTCAGCCTGTTGTTGATTCAACAACTCTCAGCTTTCCAACTCCTATAGCACCCGTTCGTACTTTTAGCGATGACGGAAACAGCACGTGGGTTAATGTGCTGGTTCCAGGCTTTGGACGATGCCAAGTGCAGCGCCAAGATTTGGAATTTTCCGAGTCCGACATACACGAGGCGAGTTCCGGTGGTTTGACATCACTGACGCTCAGTTTTGAAAAATATGAACGCGTTTCCTCCTCTGGCGTAAGTGATTTCCTATCGGCTGTAGGACCTTCTCTGAAGTCGTTGACAATTGACGCGCCTGGGCGGGACATGACACTCAGTGAGACTTCCATATTGGAAAAGTGCCCGAATCTCGAGGTGTTGTCGCTTGGTGGTGGATTAGTCGACGTACTGATTGATGTCACCGACCTTCTTCCTAGTGAACTCTGTCGACTACGTACCATACAATGGCATGACATAGCAGCACTTTCCCGAGATTTAAGTGATAGTAGCAACCCACTTGTCAAATGTGTCCGACGACTACGAGTTCGCCTGAATAAAACGTGGTCGCTGTGGGCTCAACACTACGATGCTTACAATCCAGCCAACTTCGCTGCTGATGTAGATGCTCTTGACAACATGTTGAAGGTGAACCAAACGATCGAGTATTTTGAGGTGGTTGTTTGCGAGAGACACAAGCAGTACATTGATTGCTTCCGACAGCATCATCTCAAACCGATTCAATGCTGGAGGAAAAAGTTCCCGACGGAAAACAAGGTTGCCTTTTTGAGTGTTTTGGCTTCCAGCGGTGACATATTGAAAAAGAGACGCTACATGGTGGCATCGTCCAAAGCTCGACTCTATGGGAGCGATCGCCATGTTCTATCCCAGATCTTCTCATTTGCGGGTTCACAAACGCTCAGGGAAGTTTTCTTTCGCTCCAACGGTGATTTCGACTTTGATCGCGACGAGTTGGGGCCTCCTTTTTAGGGTTCTTTACCAGATTCTACAGCCTGTAGACTACAGGTAAGGCTCTAAGAACTCGGTTGAACGTGATGGTATGGGCCTCGGTCGGACATCCAGCCCCGACGCGTTTCGTCGTTTGGAGTGGTACTTGAGTAGCCCAACTAAGAGTATTAAGCAACGGACTAAGCTCGACAAAATGGCTGGACGGCAGCTATACTTCAAGCTTATGGTCGCAAAAGGCACATCTGATCACCAACTCAGCGTATTCAATAGCACAATGGATTCTGCGCCAGCGCTGGATGGGGTGACGCAGTTTGTACAAGATGTTGCGTGCGTTGTGTATGGCGGCACAAGCAAAGCTGACGTGGAGAGAGTTCACCAATTGGTGGCCGATTTGGCGGACCGTACCGGTATCAAGTTTGATGAACAGCGCTCTCAATCCTGCACCCCTACCTTGCACGTTGGTGCTTTTGTGTTTTCAGCTGCTGGAATTCAGAGGTACGCTGCAGCGGCATGAGAATGATTTGACGCTTCGGACAACCTTGTTCGTTGCACTTTGTTTGGATGAGTATTCCGATGTTCGCTTGCATATTTGCTTCAATATTTCAGTTGAGGATTGCAGTGTAGTCACGGGAGATAACCTCAATACACGGCAATCACCTCCTGCAGAATGCTCATTAGCACAATGCACTGACGAAAAAAGAAAGAGCAAACCTTGGCTCTTTCATTTTTGGCTGGAGGCAAGCGGACCAAGTTGGAGCGCTTGTTTAGACATGATGTCGCAGGCCATCAACCCCTGTCGCAGGCAAGCCTGGATCTGGAAACCCATTCTTGTAGATGATGGTCGTTTGCATCGATACAAGAAGCGGTATATCGTTCGTGATCCAGCTGGCAAACGACGCCAAGGTGAAAGACGCAAAGTTGGAAATCAATAGCGTGAAACTGGAAGCATTTGCTGGTGTAGAGATAGCGTCCATAAAGCTCTTTCCGGCAAAAGATGAAAATGGTCAATTTCTCGCTCGTTCTTCTCATCGAGTGACGAAGATGAAAAAGGGAAACGGATTGTGAAAAGGCTTTCAAGGGAGAAGGAGATGGATGACAATGTGCATTTGAACTCGATTTTTACGGGAGATCTGAGTAAGTCTGATGTGCACATCTTGGTGGTTGCTTGTGTGCGTCGAATTTTTTTGGCGATGGTCGGTTTCGGTTCTAGTTTCTTCCAAGCCACAGTCGATATGGCACAATCTGTCGAGGTGCTTCGGAAGCTATTGCGAGAGATACCCACATTTCTCTCGAGGGTATGCGTCTGTTTCTGGCAAAAGAAATGAATGGGGAGTGGGTTCGTTTCTGGGGAGGCCATACCGATGGCGCATTGGCACTTCTTGGTGGAGAAACGACCGAGAATGTCATGTACATGCTCCGAGACAAAGCTGAAGTCGATGACGCGTACGCTCTCGTGGGTGCTCCGGACAAAAACAACATTCTCTTGCTCGTGACAAGCCCAGCAATTGAAGTACTGGCAGTGCGCATTCGACGCTGGAAGAGCATGATCACCCTGCTGAAGCTTCCTGGAGACCCTCGTCCTGCCCCTCTCGAACAGCTTGGGTGGAGTCAGATCGAGCACCTTTGCTACTGCAAATTGTACACACAGCAATTGGGTCGTGTCAAAAAGTATGGCAACCACATTGTTGGAAGAGCTGAGGAAGAATTTTTTGGTGACAGCCGCCACACGGGATGAAGAAACTCAGCAGAAATATTTGCTGTACAGCATTTTCAATCACGTGCTGCAGTCAATGCACCCGCCGACAACCGTCAACCCTGGATTTCACGTGGAGAGCAACAGGGGTATCCTTAGCATTTCAGGGGAAGTTGACTTCGTGCTACTTTGTGGCGAAAAGTACGTTTGTGTCATGCTACCGAAAAACGTGGAGGAAGTGGAAAATTCCGATCGCAGCGATGAGGAGGATTACGTCGTCGGCAATAACGAAGCGGCAAATCAACCAATGGCGAATGGGATAGCACAGACTGTGATGGCGATGGAGATTGTCAGCACGTACGCAAGACGGATCGCCGTCGGTATCGTCTCGAATTACCGTGAATGGAAGTTCATCAAGACCAAGTACAACGCGCAGAAAAGCCAGCTAACCGTCTCCATCCACACCGACCCATTGACGCCGTCAATTCTACAACTACCCACACTAGAAACGTTGATCTGGATCTGCGGCAAGATTCTACGCCACACAAGGCGATAACGTCACCCTCCACGTAACCACCCACTCTCTTATTTTCCCATACTTTATTCCTTTCCCTTTTTTCATGTGGTCGTGTCGTCTCTCCTAAGTACGAATCGTTCACACAATCGGGGGATATCACACCAAAGAGGCTTCAAGCCAATCCCAAGCAGAGAGGTCCCCGGTGCCTCCTGCGCTCTTCCTCTTTCCCTTCCCCCCCCTCTCTCTCTCCGTCTCCATGCAGACCTCCACGTCCAGAGCGTCCGCCAGCCAAGCGCCGCGCAAGAACGGACCCACGGGCCCCAAGAGCGGCCCCAAGAAGAAGAAACCGCAGCCCAAGACCAATGGTAAGGACTCGGCGCCCGCTCCCGGGCCCGCGGGTCCGCGTCCCGTGGCCCCGCCGCCGGTTTCCGGGCCCTGGGGCAACCCCAAACCCGCGGCGGGCAGCGCGCCCCCGCCGGGCTTCGCGCTGAGCCCTCCCAAGCCCTCGAACGCCTGCTTCAGCGGTAAGTTGGATGTCTTACACGTACGTGTTGTATTGTTGAACATTTGGACTAATTGAGATTATTTTTCTTATTTGTGATATGTAGATGCGCACCAGCGACTGTTGCGTCACCGCGCGCTGTTCGCGTTCCGGTTCTTGGTGGGCAAAGCTGTGGAGCTGCAGCTCGTGGCATCTGAGGAGAGATATGCTGGCATCTTGGACTGCGTGGACCCGGACGACTTTTCCGTCGTGTTGAAGAGCGCGAAGAGAGTGAGCGGTGGGAACGACGCCAAGCCCTTTGAGGACGGCAGCACGGTCATTTTCAGACGCCACCAGCTCGCGCACTTAGTGGCGGACGGCACTGTCAATTACGCGGAAGGCGCGTTCGCGGCCGGAGTGACGACTGCTGCTGGAGGGTTCCGCACAGACACGGAGATCAGTGGACGCCAGGGAGAACACTTGGTCGGACGCGAGCTGGAGGCTGCGAGCTCGTGGCTGGACCCGGCGCTGGATACCGGCGCGCTGGAGGACGCGGCACCCAATGGCAGACGCCATGGGAAGAACCAGGGCAAGGGCGCGAACTGGAACCAGTTCGAGGCCAACGAGAAGCTCTTCGGCGTCGTGTCGACCTACGACGAGAATATTTATACGACCAAGCTCGACAAGACCAAGATTTCGACGGAGCAGTCACGTGAGGCCGAGCGACTCGCGCAGGAAATTGAGCGCCAGTCCGCTGCTGGGAACTTTCATTTGCAGGAGGAACGCGGTCAAACGGTGCGCGGCGGCAAACACGCCAACGATTTGGACGAGGAGGCGCGTTATAGCTCGGTAGACCGCAGAGGAGCCCCGGCCAACTCTGGTGGCAACGCGTACGTGCCTCCGGCGCTCCGAAATGCTCAGCGTCAATCTAGTGATGGTAAGACAAACGCTAAGACGACGAAGACGCCGCCTGCTAGTGCTTCAAACGCTACGCCTGCACCACCAGCACTGGCGCCTACTGGTGTAGAACCGCCCCCTACTGCAGCTAAACCGGCGGCCGCTGCGCCATCCAAGCCTCTTTCTTTCAGCGAGGCTGTGACCGGTCGGTCGACTACCACACCTCCAGCACCCTCAAAGACGGATTCCAAGAGCCAGACAGAGGAGAAGAAAGGTGCTTCGCCAAAGAAAGCGGCGGCGCCTGCGCAGGTAAATAGCAAGGACACGAAACCTGTATCTAAGTCCAAGAACAGCCCGAAGAAAAAGGAGAACGGAAAGGAGAAGAAAACAGAGAGCAAGACCGAGGAGAGCAAGTCGTCCACATCTTCGTCAACTACGACAACAACGACCACTACTACTACCACTACCGCTACCACTGCTATCAAAACGGCCAAACAGATGAATGAGGAAGCGCCAAAAGCAGCCCCAAAGAAGGGATTGAACCCAAATGCCAAGGAGTTCAAGCTGAACGCTGCAGCTGCCGAGTTCACCCCGACCTTCACAGTACCTCCGCCGGTAAAAGAACACGTGTCATCGCCGTATCGTGGAGGCTCGCCTGGACACATGCCGTACGCGCACCCTGGCATGGGTTATCCTCCCCCGATGCAGGAAGAGTGGATGTATGATGGTGGAATCGGCGGAGAGGAAGGTGGCGAAATGGGCATGCCTCCTTACGGCTACGGTGTGCCCATGGGACCCAATGGCGTTCCAATGATGTACCCTCCTATGATGCCGCAGCAGAACATGCGTATGATGGGCGGTCAGCGCGGCTACGGTGGCTATCAGCCGCATGGATACAACCCTCGAGGCTATTACTCACCGCCAAACGGAGGATATCCTGCTGGCGGGATGCCGTACACGGGTGGCCCAGGCATGCCTGGTGGTGTAGGTCCTCAGCCCCCTCTGCCCCAAGAGGCACCCACTCCCACTGACGATGAGTCTCCTAGTGAATCTGCTGCTACTGCTCCTGATGCACCAGCTCCGCCCGTGCCCGAGACAAAGGTACCAGAGGTAGAAGCTCCTCCTGTGAGCTCGAAAAAGCAGCCGGCCAAGAAAAAGTAGACGAGAGCCTTAGTAGGTCGCGCGCATGGAGTGCTCGCGGCAAAATCACGAATCAAGGAAGGGGTGATGGAGAGAGGATTTCGGGGCGTGGTTATCTTGCGTGGATGCTGGTTGTGATTGTGTTTGTACAGGTCGCGGTGGTTACAGGAAGCTATTTTGTTGCAAGTTATTGAAGAGAAGGTGTCAAGGTCGAGCACAATTGAGAAAGTGGACGTGCGCTAGTGTTTGACGAGAAATGCTGCCTCCAATCTACAAGTCGGCGAATGGATTGCCCATTGAACGTCGTGGAAGTGGCATTGGCAGCGGTTATTTCACCGATAGCAGCAGAAAGCAAGTTGCCGGTGCTGGTTTGACATCTCCTATTCGAGGTGGGTATCCAGAGCCTCAGTCCAATGGGCATGTGTTAGTTGGGTCGTCGTCTCCCGTGCTAGATCAAATGGCGGAGAGGATGCACGCACTAGAGCGAGAGAACGAGCGCTTCCGTGAAGAGATCCAACATCTTCGACACTTTTACTCAAACAACCAGCAGCAACACGAAAGCGATCAGGTACGAGAGTTCGCAGCTTGTGCAAAACTTTACTCAGCGTATGCGATGTTGACGTGGTTGTTTTGAATACTTGGATTTAGCTTTCTGTCGGAAAAATTGTCGAGGATCTGCAGCGGCTAGCTAATTCTTTCAACAGCAAGTTGCAAACAGATACGAGCTACCAGCAACGCGAGCAGCAGAAAGCTGCTTTGCTATTCGCAGAGCTTTCCCGACTCGGGCACCGCGTAGAAGGGCTGGAAAATGAATTGAGAGTAGTAATAGACGACACACAACGGAAGTTCGAGGCTCAGGACCAGCATGCACAATTCCTGGCGTCTGTCAGCTCGAAACAGCCAGCAGTGTCACCAAGTCGTACTGCGGACATCCAACGACAAATGAGAGATATACAGGATACTATGGTGCAGCTGCGCAGTGAATTGGATGCAGATCGTAGCGCTAGATGGAAAACTGAAGCTGCGGTGGATGCCAAGCTGGACGCTCAAATCGAGCGACTGAATACAAAGCTGACAGCAGACAAGCGAGATCTTGTGCGCGTACTTGATGAACAGCGGCAACTTGTGACTAGTGCTGACTTTCAACGTGTGACTGCGCATATGCGTGAGTTTTCACGAGTAAATGACCACTTGCTTGCGTTGGAACGGTGGTTGCACAGCGAATTTGGGCAGATCAAGCGCATATTCCAAGCTTTGGCAGGCGATGTTGACTCGCGATTCCAGTGCGTGCTAGCGGAACTTGCCGGCGGTCTGAAGTTGTGGCATGCAGCCCAACAGCGCCAAGAGGAGGATTCGTGCGTACGATTTCAGGGTTTGGAGGAGGCTACGCGTACGTTTGCCCACGTCGTTCAGCGCAAGCTCTGCACACTCGAGGAAGTGATTCCGCTGGAGGTTCAAGCTCGACAGAAGAACGATGACAAGCTCAGAAGACGCGTGGAAGGCGTTGTCAAGGCGCTGGACCATGCTATCGAAACTAGTCGTGGCGAATACATCCCTCAGCAGGCTACACTTGCAGACCGTGTGCACCAGCTGGAGCTTGCTCAACGGAACACCTCAGACGACGTCAGCTTGCAGCATAACGCTATGCGGGAGACCATTCAAGCGTTTATGGAGGACTCGGACGCGATCCTGGTCCGATTAGCTGCTGCTGTTGAGCAAGAGCGAGTGAAAGGGGTTGAAAAGGTAACAGCACGAGAGGCTGCTTTAGAGCTCCAACCAACTCAGACAAGTGACGAGTTGATAGAGGAAGCTAGTCAAGTCAGGGAAGATCTAACCGCACTGCAAACTTGGGTGGCAAACCACGAGCAGGAGTGCCGACTGCAACCGCAGGTGGCTCCGTCGTCGACACCGAGTACATCATCTGAAGCCACTCCAGACGCAGTAACAATGACTACCGAAGTGTTTGAGGAATCTAAGCGCGTCAAAGAAGAACTGGCCGCTCTGCAAGCTTGGACAACGATGCACGCACAGGAGTGCAGACAATTCTTTGACTTTTTGAACTGGTCCGTGGACGATTGTCGTCGTGAAAGCGCTGTGGTGCAGTGCCTGGACGCAGTCATTGACCAGATTGTCGAAACACAGGCTTGTGGACACTTGAGTAGCCTCACAAAAGGTGTAAATGGAGCTTTGAGGCAGGTTGCAGCAGTCCGAGCTGTGGTGGGCTTCGCGGCGACACCGATAGCAGCTTCGTCTCCTATCATGAGAGAAATGAGGATCGATCCTGCGAATTCTGTGCGTTTCCTTTTGCAGTCGCCGACTCAGCAACACCTGGAGCGAGTCGATAGCAGCCCAAACAGTCTAACGACTGAGGATGCCACAGACATGTTGGACTTATCGACGACGACGTACTACGCCTCCGTTGATAGCGACCGTGGAGCACGAATGGATCAACTCAGCAACATCGCTCCTAGCGATGCGGTTGGCGATAACCTCCAGCCTGCCGAACTTGGAGTTGAGTTTCAAGACATTGCCAATGATGCGCTACAAGGTGTGGCAGAGACACCAACGCCAACCTTAACGCCCTTATCGCGCGAGGAAGTGGAGCTTGATGTTACTGCTTGGGCGGGCGCGCAAGAAGATGTAGTGGGCCCTCTCATCAGCGCAGACGGTGGGGAACATGTTGGGCCCTCGAGTGTGAATTCTCCTCCTGCTTCCAGCTCGGAATCCTATGCTGGTAATGCTGATTCCAACCAGTTAATTGACGAGGAGGAGGAGGAGGAGTACAGCATGGACGTATCCCAAGACGATGGCGTTGGCCTCGATCACCCTGCAATCCCTCACTCAAACCTTCTCGTGCACCAAGAAGAACCTCCCGATGAAGTTGCAGACTCCATGAACGAACTGGGACAACCTGCTCATACTTCTGACGGCGATTACGTGGAGCCGTTGGTTCTGGATCTGTAACCTCCCCACGAGAGAGCCACCCACCAAGCCACGTACCAAGCAAGCTGCACAGCACACGGCAATACATAAGGTAACTTAAAAATCTCCTACGGAATCTGTCCTGAGGTGGTGCGTCGCATGACCTTGACGTCCACCGGACAGGGCGCCACATCCGCCTCCCGTCCGGTCGAGTGGAACTGGTCTTGCGGCGGCGTGATAGGGACGTACCATCCCCACTGCGGGCTCTCGGTCTGCGCCGTGTCAACCTCCGAGTCGCTGCCGGCCGCCGCCACAACGTCCAGCTGCTGCGTCGTCACGCTCTTTCGCAGTCCGCCCGAGAGCGTCCGGTGCTGCTGGTAGGCGTCCTCGAAGCGTTCGGCCACGTCGTCCCTCTCCTCGCTGTCGCTCTCACTGTCCTCGCAGCGTCTTGCGCGTCTACCGAGCGGTGGTGGTGCCTCCTCCTCAAACACCTGTGTAAGACTTCCCCCATGCTCGTCGCACCAGCTCACGGCGGCCGACAATTTGCCGTCGCTGGCCAAGGCGCCCGAGCCTTTGCGGGACAGCGACGGGGAGCCCTTCCAGCGGGTGGGCGCGGGCGCTCGCTGTCTACTAGGGATTTCCTCCTCCGCCGCCGCGTCCTCCGCGTCTTGCAGCTCCAGCGCGTTGAGGTACGTGATGACGGACACGGCGGTGGCGGCGGCCGCGGCCAGCACCGGGTGGTCTCGGAACCACTGGACGCCGCTCGAGAGCTCCTTGGCCGTGGGGAAGAACGAGGCCGCCGAGACCTGCTGCAGCGCGTGCGGCATGACGCCAGAGTGATGGTCGTTGCGCACTCGAAGAGAAATAGAGTGATGGTCGTTGCGCACTCGAAGAGAAATTGCCGACTGGTTTAACACGGCGAAAGGGCGGAAAACGCGCTCTTGTAGAGGGAGGTCTGTGCGACCATACTGAGCACGGGAGTTCTTGTACAGGGAGAGAACGTCACTTCAACTTGGGAGATGGGTCTTCTTTCGAAACCCCATACATGTACTACCGTGTTTTGAAAAGACAAGTTGAGCTTGATACGTGTTTGCTAGATCGACCTCGGTTTGAAACGCTACAGCAAGAACCAAGACGAACGAGCCCTGAAGAATTGCAATGACGACGCGCTCACGCTCCGCCTGGCGAAGACGAACTGTGAGGTCGAAGAGAGACCGCAAGAGAGTTGCTGCCTTTAGCTTTGCTCCGCCTGAACAAAACCAGGATTTTGATTTCCCACAGACCATCATCGTTAGTACCCACATCCTCCTGATTCTAGAGCTGCGTAGGGCCTTCGAAGTGCTGTCGAATATGTTTTTGCTGCCACTGTCACGAAATAATATTCAGCTGCATCACGAGCCCGCCCATTTGGGCTGATGATGAGCAAAATGCTGGTTGACTTTTGCCACAGAAAGGGTCAAGAAGGCACGTCGTCTAGAGTAGCGCTCTGAAGAATCCGCATTCGAGTCAATCAAGAACGACGATGTTGCCTTTTAGTGGATATTTTCAATCCTCTGTACTGGTTTATAGTTGTAGCTGCAGTGGCGGATCGGCCCTCACCTCGCGCAATTGGTGCAATGGGGTCGGAAGAGTAAGGCATCATCGGCATCAGAAGATAACAACTTGCCTCTAGGATACGAAGACAAACACGAACGAAGAGCTATGCGTTTCCTATACAATCTCATATTCCATTCTGTTTCGTAGGTTCTTCGCCTTCTCCATTTAGCCCCCGTTACCTGCATGAACACATACCATCGCTCAGCCTATTCCTCCTCCTCCCCACTACAATCCACTTAAACCTCTCTTCTCTAATCTCACTCGCAATCTCACACGTCACCCCTCCCCACTCAGCTTGAAAACACCCACGGTACTGTCTTTTTTTTCAGTCGGGGATTGACAGGATCAGCCGCCTCCAGAGAGAGAAAGCGCACAAACTCCAACCCCCCACCGCCCCGTACGTCCGTCCTCCCTCGCTCTCCGTGGCTCTACCTGTCCCCCCTTCCTCACACCTCTTTCCCCCCCCCCACAGACCCCACCCACCTGTGTATCATGTCTGACGAGGAGCAGGATTGCTGTCCACTGTGCATGGAGGAGCTGGACATCACGGACAAAACGTTCAACGCGTGTCCGTGCGGCTACCAGGTGTGTCTCTGGTGCTGGCACCAGATCAAGAACGAGTACAACGCGCTGTGTCCGGCCTGTCGCCAGCCCTACGCCGAGTTGTCCAAGCAGAAGAACCCACTGGACCGAGACGAGTGCGTTGTCGACACTAGTTGACCCTTTGAAATTGAATTTTAATGGGCTGACGTGTGTATTATTTCATGCAGGGTGGTGCGGCGCGCCAAGCAGCGCAAGCAGAAGGAGAAGAGCGAGCGGCGCTCGGCCGCGCAGGCCAAGCACGCCACCGTGAACCGCAAGAGTCTGCAGAACGTGCGCGTGATGCAGCGCAACCTCGTGTACGTCATCGGACTGCCCGTGCACTTCGCGGAGGAGGACATTCTGCGCTCCAACGAGTGCTTCGGCCAGTACGGCAAGATCGTCAAGGCCGTGGTGAACAAGAGCCATCTGAACACGGACAGGGCCAACGCCACGGCCAGCGCGTACATCACTTTCGCCAATAAGGAGGACGCGCTGTGCTGTATTGTGGCCATCGACGGCTATTATCTGGACGGGAGTGTGCTACGGTGAGGGGGAGTGGTTCTTATTATTGGGGGTTGGCAGACTAATGATGTTTTTTTACTGCATGTTGGTAGGGCGTCGTTCGGAACCACCAAGTACTGCAACTTTTTCTTACGTAATATGCAGTGTAACAACCCGGACTGCTTGTATCTGCACGAATTGGGAGACGAGGATGATAGTTTTACGAAGGAGGAGATGCAGTCCGGTACGACGTGCTATCCCCGCGGTTTATCGACGTTGTAGCTGACCGGTTGTGCTGTTGCTACATTTGTCATTGTTGCATCTGTTGTAGCTTTACATTCTGGGAAAGCGGCGTTCCGAGATATGTCGATGGCTAATGGAGAGGAGGAAGAACGAGCAGGCTCACGGTTCCCGCCCCCTCATAGGCCTAGCCCACCGTCTAGAACAGGCATGAGTGCTAGTGCTAGAGCTCCGTCACCTGCAAGGGGGACTACATTGGTCAGATCACACAGCGAAGAGCGGCATGCACAGAGCGCAGCAGCGATATCTAAACTCAGACAGGCATCAGCGGAAAGCAGCAATAGTTCAGGGTCTACGTCGCCGGGCCGTGTCGACGCAGCAGCAACACACAACACAGACTATCCGCCGCTGGCACGAGGAAATTCGTATAGCAACATCGTCACGGGTGGTCACAGCAGTAGTTATGCCAATGTTGCATCAACTAATTCAGCTCCAACTCCGGCTGAAGCTGCTATACAGAGCAAGAAGCCGCAGTTGCGGGTCGACACATCACGGGAAGAAGACACAGCTGAAGCAGAAACAGAAAGTCAAGCATCAGAATCAGCGCCAGTAGTGGAAGCCGTGGTGGGTCCATTAGAGGCACTCAAATTGGCCACAGGATCGTCGACTCAGGAACCCGCATGGGCTCAGCCATTCCCCACTCCATCGCAACCCCAGAATGAAACTGAAGAGCAGACAACGGCCAACAGCAATGCAGGCGTGTACAGTCCTTTTGGGCTCGGATTCGAAGGAGGTATACGTCGTGCCAGTAGCGCGAGAGAGTTAACATCACAGCCGCCACCTTCCGGTGACGTTTGGGGGTCCTCTATCAAGTCTGACAACGCGCTTGATGCGTTCCCACCAGCTGCCCCGACACTGGCATCTGCCAGTTCGTCATCGTCGTTTGCGTCAATTGATGCGATTTTCAGTCAGCGAAACGACTCGTCCGAGGCGCTTGCAGGTTTGCTCGGCGTTCAGTTGGCTCCCACCCCGCTGTCTCACGGAGCACCTCTTGCTGCGCCGCCCAAAGATGCGCGTACTTCTCGTTTCTCGTTCGCGAACCCTGCGGACGCCGGTCGTGGTGGTATGCAGCAAACTACAGCGCGCTATGAGCTGTTGGATGGAACGACAGTCAATAACCGTAGCTCTTTTAGTGGCTTCGATGCTCCACGTGTCGGAAATGCTCCGTCAGCTCTGTCGGCATTCCCGTCGACGTCTGGTTTCCCTCCTTTGGGAAGTTCGCAGCAGCAGCTTCACCACGCACCACCACCTCCGCACCCGGCCAGAGGTTCGTTCGGCGGTGATTTCCGTAGCAACGAGCTTCCGCTTGGTAGTAGTAGTGGGCTCGGCGGCGAATCTGGTGGTCTTGCGTTCCTTCAGCAGATGCTGCCCAACGTGAATATCAGCTTTGGCGGTGACTACCCTAGTCTGTCTGGCCAAACGTCGACTGATTTTGGTGCTACTACGACTCCTACGCGTAGTTCGAGTACTGGCCGAGGACGCAGCACAGGACGTCGACTTTTCGAGCGAAGCCAGAGCGCTGGTGGAGGTTTGGTTTCGTCGGATTCTTGGGACGGAGGAAGTCTGAGCTCATTGGGTTTTGATGGGCAATCTAGCAATCGGCGAACGTCAAGTGGTTCCTCGTCGTTTTACGATCCGGCTTTGGTTCCCCAAGCGCCTAACGGATTCTCTAACAACTACTACGGATTCAACTCGTCGAGTTCAATGACCGCCAACGGCAACGAAAGTGAGCGCCTCCGTCTACAGCACAACTTTGGAGGCGACGCGTATCGCCGCTCTGGCTCGCTGATCAACAACAACTAGACAAATTGTCTGGTTCATACACAGGAAGTATTCCTTCTCGAGGACGTTGTCTACGACAATCGCACTTGGGATGGAACCACCCGAGCGCTGACAGCGCATTTATCACACAGTCTCACGGTCATTGAGGACGACGATAACGATGAAGTAATGAGTCCCGACCTGAAAGACACGAAACACACGCGAGGTCCGCGGACACACAAGCAGATTTCAAGGCATGAAGCAAGAGAAAAGAAGAAAAAGGAGGGGAGCTGTGCAGATGCACAAAAGAAGTGGCGTTGGTGCTGAACGGTATACCAAGATGACACTCACAGACACACACATGGTAAGCCCCATCGCGCTAGCAGTGTTAGCCGCGGTAGCTGCCACCGTCATGGTCGATCACAGTAACACGACCGCTTTTGCCCCCTTAACTCGTGTGTATGCATCTCTTGTTGCCTCTCTGGTTTGGTTTGATTGTAGGCTTAGCGACGCTTCGAGAACTGGATGGATAGTCGCCTCGACCCTGGGGTGCGACTTGTATAAGTGCCAAGGTATCTGGCAATGCTGAGTGAACATGACAACGATGAGAGTACCACCAACCTTGAACTTGCCGATGAGGATCGAGAAGACACCAGTTTGAGAGATGAAGACAAATTTGTGGGCCCAATCGAGATCGAGACCGACGAGGCCAGTGAACCGATCGACAAGGCCGATCAACCGACCGAAGCAAGCTTGTTTGGGGATGGTATTGGCGAAAATCACGAGCTCGATACCCAACCCGTTCAGACAAACGCAAATGATGAAGACGAAGAGAATCCAAGATTTGATGGCTTCGAACACTTTTCAGGTGAATTTGTAGCTGCGTGGATTCGTACTAGCTTTCCGGAAGTCACAAGCGAGCCGGAGCTCCAGTCTCGAAGCTCAACTTTTGAGCAGGCAGAGATTGCAAGCGAACACCTCCTTGAGCATACTGGTTCCGGTTTGAATCTTGGCGGATGCCTATGTGAAGAGTGTACGTCTTTCAGTGCTGTCTTCGTTTGTGAAGACTGCTCTCTCGCTCTGTGTTACCGATGCACAGATGCCATCCACATTGTACGTCGCGACCATTTTGCTCTTGTGAAAGTGAAGTACTAATGCATTTGTGTTTAGATCCCGTCGTTATCGGAACACAAGATACGCTTCGGCCGATTCAGAAGTGCCAACCAAGCGCTGGTAGACCTACCTGAAACTCGTTTTGAGCAGCCAAGTCCATCAGCTTTTCCATCGCCTCAGATCCCTACACCTCGTACCACGAAGGCAGAGCCACCGGATGAGTCTCGACTGTCATTACCTGCTGGAATGAGCATTTTCTTTCGCGCTTCAGAGTGCTCTCGTTGGTCACGCGAACTGCTTCATGGTACTTTAGTGAGCCGAGAGCCTGCCACGACCTCGAGCGGGGACACTTTTTACCACCGCGTGCTCTGGCTGAGAGGTGTGGAAGCTCTCCCTAACGGTTTTTTTCGGGCAGCACTTACTCTTCCTGGTTGGGATATCTCCAACGACAGCGAGGAAGACATTGGCGAAACCTTTTGGCCGCACGAGATTGGCGTGTTTCCAACGCACCTCGGTGCGCTGCGTGCTGTCGTCACAGCGGAACAGATCGGCCGCGCTAAGTTTCGTCGGGAGTTAGCTGGAGGACGCATACATCGGTGGCGCAGATTTGAGTTCGACGACGACAACGACAAGCTAACACCAGAAGATGACGGAGCTGGCCTAGAAGCGTTCCCGTCTTCCGAAATTCTGGATGAGGTTGTTGCTGAGGCCATTGCTACCCTCAGCAGTGAGTTCGGTGTGCGGCTCACACGCCAGAACGATGCTCAATTTTATCAAGAACTCTCTCATGGCACATGGAGCTTTCGTAGGTGGATGGAGTCGATCGGGCGTACAGATAATTTACGTGAAGAAGACGCAGTGCCGTTTGAAGATGGTGTTGGCATTTGTGACTCCACAATTCAAGCGGACGCTTTTGATGAGGATTTGGAAGCGCCCGTGCCCACGCCTTGGGCTCCTGCTGGTCGAATTCGCTACTTCATGGTAGCGCAGCACGACTTGGTGTTTCCGGAGCGCGTGCGGCGACAGCATCTCCGCACAATTATGGAGCAGCTACTGTTCGTCTACGCAGGTTTTGCTTGGCGACTCTGGCTTGAGTATATTGATCGTCATCGCGGGCGTGAAGACCAACAGAATCGCGAAAGAGCTGCTTGTGTACTGCAGTCGTGGGCACGACGAATGGCTGAGAGAAAGAGGCAAAAAGAGCGCCAGCTTCTGTTAAGCATGGCGATAGGCTCTTCCGTGGATGTCTTGGATCTGTATCGACGGCGGCAGATCGAGGCACGAAAGTTATATACTTTCCTCACCCGACAAATTGAGGAGCGTAAGCGCAATGCACTCAAAGCATGGCGAGTAGCTGTAGGGCCTAGCGCTCCGCCTCCACCGCCAGCTACCACTTGGCATCCAAGTCACGGAATGAAGGGCATGCTGCCAAAACTTCCTCGTATCGGTGCTCGCAAACGCAACGTACAAGACAAATCAGCTGCTCCTGGAAGCCAACTTATTATCGAGGACATGGCGACGTACAAGCTGTTCCGCGCCAACCATGCAGGCCCGGCAGATACTTCTTACTGGGTCATTCGAGCTCGCGTACTTGCTGGTGCGTGTCCAATTGGGCCTTCATTTCGCGAGGCACGACGACTGGTATCACGCACCGATTTCGCAACGAGTGTTTTGTTACAGCAGATTAGCGTCTTCGTGTGTCTGATGGAACCAGAAGAGCTTAAAAGCATGGAGGATGTAGCAGGATGTTCCGTGACGGACACGGACTGGAGTTATGAGCGCCAAATTCGTATGAAATACCAAACACTGTGCAGGGAACTAAAGGGAGCTGAGACCATTAGTAAGCGACACGTAGAGCTCGCTCAGCAGTTGCTAATGGATTTTGATGCTGAAGCCGCTAACCTTGCTGCTGCGGCAATGGGAGGATCTGGAACGAATAATAGCAAGAAGAGGAGATCATCAATGACTTCGCAACAACAGCAAGAAGAGGATGCCGCAGAAGAAGCCAAGATGAAGGAAGCACGTGAAGCTCTGGAACAGAAACTTCAGTTGGCCGAGCAGCAGGCAATTAAGGCTTCGAACGAGCTATCGCGGCTGGGGATGATGCAGATCGAGTTTCTGTACTTCCCCATCGCTCACGACGGCGTCCCTGACAGCGCTAACCTGATTGAATTTCTCGAAAAGCAGGTCGAGCCGAGACTCCGTGCTGGCAAAAACCTGTACGTCTTTAGTCGGTTGGGCCATGGTCGTACAGGACTTGTGTCTGCACTACTGCTTGGGCGTGTGTATGGAATTACGGCATCAGAAGCTCTGGAACGAGCTCAGCGAACACATGACTGCCAGCGTCCAGGCGCACCTCGTGGCTTGAGTTTCTGCTCGCCAACTACTGCACCGCAGATAGCGTTTGTGCGACGTACATTGGCTCGCTCCATGGATCCGATCTACGTTCCTTTAGTGCTTGAAAACTCAGCCGAGGGCTTCCGTTCGACGCGAGTTCAGCAACGTGGCCTGCTAGCTGAGCCGTATTTGCGAGATGAAGGATTCATGATCAGCACTGCTGGAGATGCCGAAACACGCGAACGAGAAGCTCTCGAGCAAAAGCGTTTGGAACGAATTGCTCGTCGTGAAAGTACAGCTGCGGCGTTGCAGCGTGAGCGTCGAAAGCAAAAATATGAACATGAAATCATGGAAGTCGAGGAATACGGGCAAGCAGCTTGCGAGGTGATGGCAAATATCTACGACAAGATCGTGAAGGACACCTGATGCGCATTGGAGGTGGTTCATAAATGGTTTATATTATGCAAGGGTGCTGGAGATCTACGAGCTGATCACTAGGCTGTTGTTGGCTTACATGACGCTGCACTTGGCACCGCATGCCGGCTCAAGGTTCTCCACCTCAGCTTCGGCCTTCAGCTTTGCCACTTCTTCCTTCATCATCTTCGGTGATGCCGGGGTGGAAGTTGGGGTAGCTCCTGCCTTGGGAGTGGTCTTCGGTGAAGCTGATGCCTTCGGTGACATGACCACTGGAGCAGGAGCAGGGCCGTTAATGGCCGGTGTAGGAGGGAAAGTTGAGGCGTCCGCAAGAACTGTCTTGGGCTCACCTGGTGCCGACTTAGCGGCGGCAGTGGCTGCGGCCGGAGGCGTGGCTGCAGTCTTGGTCGCGTGCTGGCCTTGAGTCGCTTTCAAGGGGTCGGACTTCGCAGTACCAGATTTCGCAGCGTCAGCCGTGACAGGTTGGGTTGTTGCTGTCTCGACCTTAAGCTGCTCGGCTTTCACAGACCCTGTCTTCGAAGTCGCAGCCTTCGCAAGTTCTACTGATGCATCCGCAGCCTTCACATGCTCTGATTTCGCATCTTCCGCCTTTATAGGCTCTGATTTTGCAGTCTCGACCTTGACCGAGTCAGGCTTACCAGCTTTACCAACTTCACCCTTCACGGGATCGGCCTTCGCAGTGACCGACTTCGAAGACTCACGTCGAGACCAAAACGATGTTGACCCGGAGGACTCCTTCTTCACTGATTCTGCTTTGCCCGCCTGGGCCTTTGCAGTGCCAGCCTTCGCGGATTCTGCATTTGCAGTCTCAGCCTTCAGAGGTTCGGCCGTTGCCGTCTCAACTTTCACAGGCTCGGTGCCAGTCTTCACAGCTTCAATCTTCGTCGGTTCTTCTTTTGCGGCTTCACCCTTGACCGGGGCCGTCTCCTTCACAGGATCGGCCTTTGCCGTGACAGACTTTGAAGACTCACGTCGAGACCAAAACGATATTCCAGCCTTCACCGAGTCCGACTTTGGAGCCTCAGCCTTGACGGCGGTTGCCTTAGTAGCGTCAGTCTCGGCAGTCCCATTCTTCACAGCACCGGCCTCAACCTTCAAAGGTTCTGCTTTGGCAGCTTCATCCTTCACCGGAGTATTACCCTTCACAGATCCCGCTTTCTCAACCTTAGCAGGTTCAGCCTTGGCAACTTCAGTCTTCACTGATGCCGTTTTTACAGGTGATGGAGGGGCTGCCGAAGCAGAAGTCTTGGAGTCCACGGCAGCGTTCTTGGGTGGCGTGGCAGGCGTTGCTGCAGACGTCTTACGCTGGGTCTCAGTAGACGAAGTGGCCGACACCTTGAGCGGCGACTCACTCGAAGAAGCGGCACTTCCACTACTGCTAGAGACGGTGGCCTCGGTCTTGGGACGTTCAACAGCCTTGACAGGAAGGCGTGCAGCAACTGCAGCTGCATCAACTGGGGTCGCCAACGAGTTGGCCGTCGGAGCTCCACGCGGACTGGCAGGGTTCGAATTGAGACCCGCAATGCTGCTCGAGCGGCTCATGGCGTCGACGTCCGAGAACTCACTGCTGTCGATTCGGTCAGCGCGACCCAGCTCGTCCATCTTGGACGGACTGAGAGTGTCGATGCTGGTACGACGCGCCTGCGGGTTGGTGATGTACCTGCGCGTCTCAGCCAAAGGCTGTCCTTCAGCGTCCAGAACATGCTTGAAGCTGAAGGTGAGAGCGGTGCCCTTAGCTCCGCAGGTGATCATGCCTCCGGGGGTGTCGGTCTTGGGCTTCACCATGTGTGTGATCAAGTGGTTGTACGTCTTGCGGACACGGTTTGAGTCCACGACGAGGAGGTTGAGCCCGTCGTCACCGTAGTAGAGACCGGCGGCTTTCGTGCGGCCCTCTTTCTCCACCTGGATGTACATTTCACCCTTGGCGGCCGCAATTTGCAGACTGACACCGTCCCGTTGACCCGCCACCTTGTTGTTCAGCGAGTACGTGCTGCCATCCTTTCCGTCCGAAGTGCGAAGCACGAACGGGGTCTGATAGGTGAGCGGGGTGCCGTTCGGTTGCTGCTTCTCACCACGAATCGGTGCACTATTTTTCACGACAACAAGTTAGCAAGTGCGTTTGAAATGCAGGAACCTCGAGACGCTGAAACGTACATGATGAACTCGGCTTCCACGAAGCGGTCCTTGACCTCGTCCTTCACGGGAGGCACCACAAGAAGCTGCGTTTGGGTTTTGCCTGGCAGGTCCAAGAAGCCCAACGACGAGAGCGTAGCGTTGTCGACGAACCCGGACTTGGTCTGCAGCTTGATGACATCGCCGAATCGGATGGGCTCGTTGACGTTGCTCATACTTGATGAAGACTGGAAGGCGAACTCGAGCTCAGCGGTGGAGGAACTCGGAGCTTTGAGGCAGAAAGCTGGAAAGTTTGGGAATGAGGAGGCGGAGACAACATCTCGAAAGCCGTTAGCCGCGTTCGCCCAACACTATTGTTGGTCAAAGTTTCTCCAGCTATCAATAGGGATTCATCCCCAACAACGGAGACCTTGAATAGACTCAAAGTTTGGGACTTGAAGCGCGTGAACCAAGTCTCACGTGGCTTTAGTCTGTATTTTTAGTCGAAAAATGGGCATCTTGAGGTGTTCACGACAAGATGGAGAGGAATAAACGAGTGGCATACGTATCCTTGGTCAACACCGAGAATACGACTGCGACTCAAAGTTCCAATGGCATTCGGCTCTCTTCTTGTCGCGAGTTCTTGATATTATTATGTGGCGTCCAGCTTTCACACTGACATTCGTTGGCTTGATATTCTCAAAGGTTTCAAGTGACCACGCAGCAGAAGCCTTCCAACAGTCTTAGCTGTTGTTACTACTGACGCCGATGAGAGTAGTATGGATATTCATTTCTCTTTTTCATCTTATGCCACTCGCAAAGCTAAAACTAAAATGGCGAGTCCATGGCAGGAGGGTACGTCTCCACTTCAGCACCGAGCTAGATTCTCTTCATGCTCCAGGCCCTTGGAGTGGGTCGAGCCCTCTTGACAACACGCTCGCCTTGATCTTCTTCTTGTTCTTCTTCTCGTACACAACACACACAACCGGCACGGCTCTCTCGCTCGTGTCGTCTCCCTTACCCACTCACCGCAACGGGGTTTTCCAACGAAGCTGCGTCGGCCGAGACACGCACACGTGGCATACTTTGCGATATTGCTCTCGCCGTACCTCGACTTGACAGCTTTCCCCGCGCTGCTCGCTGCTTTTTCCCTTGACTTCGTCGTCGTGGGGGGCGGGTTGTCCTCTAACAATCGGACCTGCCTCAAGGCCACCATCTTGATCACTACTACTTGCTTAGTTCAAGTGCTCGTTGCCAGGCATGTAGGTGAAACCGTCAAAGTGTGCCTGGGCACGGTGCGTAGCGCCAAGCTCCTGTGTGACGGGCGAATCGCGCGCCATCTCGCGCGTAAAAATGTTGGCAACGTTGCCAGTGTCGGCCTCACTGCTCACCACAGGCTTGAAAGGGGGCTCCACCTCCCGCTTCAGCAACTTGTCGAAGTCGATGCTAGCAAAGAACGGGTGGTCCATGATTTCCTGCACGCCCGAGGGGCCAGAGCCTAACCGTTTGGCCGGGTCTCGGCGAAGCAGACCAGTCAGAAGATCCTTGGCGTCCTCCGAGAAAGCTTGTGTAAATACCACATCACGGTGCAAGATGTTGTGGAACATGCGCTTTCGGTTGCGGTCAAAGAACGGAGTCTGACCAGTCATCATTTCATACAGCAGTGTGCCGAAGCCCCACCAATCCACAGCCTTACCGTACGGTAGACCCTTCAGCAGCTCAGGAGCAATATACTCGGCCGTACCACAGAAAGTTTTGGCGCCGTCAGGAACATCAACGTTCTCCTTCGACAGACCGAAGTCTGTAAGGGCGATAAAACCCTTGTCATCCATCAAAATATTCTCGAGCTTCAGATCACGGTAGGCGATGTTCAGCTCGTGCAAGTGAGACATAGACATCAGCAACTGCGCCGCGTAAAAGCGAGCGCGCTTCTCCGAGAACTTGCGCGATTTACGCAAGTGGAAGAACAGCGAACCACCGTTGTAGTAGTCCATGACAAGGTACAGCTTGTCCTCATTCTGGAAAGCATACCGCAGACGCACCACAAACGGATGATCAATATCACGAAGGATACGACGCTCCGACTTGGTGTGCTCCACCTGGTTCTTAGCGAACACCGAGGCCTTCTTCAGCACCTTCATGGCGTAGATAGCGTTCGGGTTGCATGATCCATCCGGAACCTTCTTGCGCACGAGCATAACCTTACCGAACGCACCCTTACCAATAACCTTCAGCAGATCGAAGTCCTCCACGCTGAGCTTCGAGTTCTTCGGAGCCTCAGCGTTAGATTCTGACCGGCCGTTGTTGGATACGGCGGACATTTGCGTGTCCGAGCGGTTGCGGCTTTCCGTTGACGACGAAATGGATGTCGGCGCAGCGTCGCTCGTGGTGCGGTTGAAGCGCGGGTAGTTCGGGGGAGCCTGGCTCGGCGCCTGGTTGGCCCGAGGTCCTTCCGTCGCACACTCTGTACACACACGCTGTGCGGTGCTGGATCCGGGCAAGAAAAGTCGGTCCCGCGAGCAGGCATTGCAAACTGCACGGTGGCACATACGACAGTGATGACGACGGTCGAATAGTGTGAAGTGGAACAGACACAGGTTGCAGTGCTTCTCACTGTTGCCCATCTTGGAGTTGTTGGCCTCCCGGCGCGCCGACTCCTGGCGCTGCAGCTGCGGCCCGCCTTGAGCACCGTTGCCAATGATGGCCGGAGCGGAAGCGGGAGGCTCCGGCACCGGCTTCTCCCCTGCCACGTACGTAGTAGCGTCGCGCGTGTCCAGGAATCGGAACAGCGCATCCTGAATCTTATTGATGCAGAACGCAGTCACGTAGTAGTGGTTGGCGTGCGCGCGAGCTGGTCTGCCGGCCGACAAACATGTACAGCCAGTACGGTGCGGCGCATCGCCGTCCAGCTTGGTCTGGAACGGGTCGTCGTTGCTCTCCCAGTACATGGTCCGGTGCGCGAGGATGGACTTGACGGACTGCGAGTCGCCATCTTCAATACGATGGCTCGACTCAATGAGCGCAATGGCGCCATTACGACGCATGAGCTGGTCGCCGCGTGACTGCAGCAAGTACTTGATCAACACTCCTCCGTACGAGTAGCCCAAAAAGTACACGCGTCTGGCCGCCGAGCGCGCGACGTACGAGTCCCACAACGAGTCCATGTGCTCTTCAGGACTGGACGATCCGGGGATTTGCAGCCGCTGCTTGCCGTCGCGCATGACGATCACGTTCTTGTTGGGGTTGGCCACAATGATGCCGTAGCCTTCGTCAATGGCCTTGCGGAAGTACTCGAGCATGCTGCCGCTCTTGACGCCGGCGTGCAGCACAAGGCCGCGGCTCCAGAGTCCCGGATAGAGTCCGCGACTTACAGCCACGAACACGAGCAGCTTCTTGCACGTCTCATAGTTGCGCGAGACGAAGACGTTGGCCTTGACGGGCGCCTCGGGCGTGCTGTTGGCCGGGATGTAGACCTCTCGGAAGCCCAGCTCCTTGCGCATCGAGTCCTGCACGTACTTGACCGTCGTGTTGATGATCTCGTCCTGGTGCACAGCCAGGTCTGTGTCGTCCAGGCCCTTGCCCGTGGCCTTGAGGTGGATCATCCCTTCGGCGTCCATGGCGTACAGCGGGTGCGAGAAGGGCAGCGGCGCCCCGCGGTTTGCGGACGGCGCCGCCCGTTGGCTCGAGTTACTGTACTCTCCTGCGGACGAGGCCGGGACGGGTGGCATGGTGCCGTTCGACTGCCACGACTGCTGCGAGTGTGGGTAGTCTGAGGCGGCGCGGTTGGGGCGCCCAGGGGCGGACGGCGGGCCGCGCGGAACGCCCCCGGCCGCGCCGTTGGGGTAATACTTGTTGCCACCCACGGGCTGCTCCTTGTCTTTCTTCTTGCGCCCCCATCGAGGGAAGCGGAACGACATGATGAAGGCTGGAGAATGGGCTACGGGCGAAGCCTCAGCGAAGCCTCTGCGAGTTCTCTACCGGCGGGGACCAGATGCCGAGGCTGGTGGCGCTGCGGGGCAACAATCCGAACTGGACGTCTGTCTTCCTAGCCGTCGCGGGCGTGACCCCCCCCTCTTTGCTTCGCAGCGTCGTTCTGAGCACGGAATGCCGCAATTTCATTGGCGCAAACTCGGGACAACGCTACGACACGCAGAAACGGGGCACTGACGCCCGGGCCTTCTGCTGAAAAACCTCGGGCGGGCGAGCGAGGTTCAGTGTGGACGGCCCGCCACGCTGCGCCTGGTTGCAGGCGAAGACAGACTGATGCGGGCTGGCGTAGGAGCGCCCGTCGGCCAGGACGAGCGATATTTTGACGGACGAGTGCAGCCATGACGGGAAGAAGAGCCAGCTGAAAAACCTCGTCGCCGCGTCGTGCAATGTACCCAAAGTGGCGCACACCAAATAGACCGTCAAATAGCTACGCTGCCAGCAAACAATACACTGCTTGTCCGATCGGCAATCATGCACATGTCACCCGTGATGTTCAACTGAGAGACTACGTACATATGCTACTCTAGCAGTCGAGAATTTGGCAACGGCTGCTCACTGAGGTCGCAACCTGTGTTGAATAACTGCACGGACCAAAAATGGTCTTTAGTCCCAGCAGGTGATGTGGAACACACAGCTGTAGCCGTGATGGAAGATGTAGCCATCTTGGCATGCTTGTCAAACGTGGTGACGGATACTTTCCTTATTCGCGACGACAACAACCAGATGCAGGGCCACCGCACCACGGACAGCCTAAAGCGCTCGTTCTTCATGCACTGTAATCCAGGATTGCCAATCCGTCGCGATGGTCTCCACGACTGCGGCTAATGCGTCATGATCCTGATGGCAGTGTTGACGGGCGTCAGTGACGACATGTAAAGGCCATCGCCCGACAATCAAAGTTTTGGTTCAACACGAAGGAAGAAGATGCTGAAGTTTTTTGTATTAAAGCAGTCACTGACTCATGTACGTGTATTGTCACTTTAGTTTACCCCCTGCGGCGTCGGGCGCTTCGTTCGCGCCGGTTGCCTTGCCCCTAGAGCCCTTCGATCGTGCTCTGCGCCTAGATCCTATCACTATGTACTGCCACGGCATTTTTTATCGTCTTGGGTGTCTTATGGTGTCAATTATGAAATAGGTCACTTACTTCTCGGACAGCACGCACAGGAGCTGGGGTACCACCTCGATTCGGAATGGTCCTGGGCCGGCGAACACCTCGCCATCCACGTTCAGCACGTCCTCCACGATCGGCTCGATCACCATGGCCTTCACCTTGTGGTAGCCCACTAGCTCCGACTTGAGGAATGTGTTGGATAGGTAGCGCACGGCGATCTCAGCCGTCTGCTTGATGTTACCCTTGCGGGAGTAAATGAGGTCGAGGTTACCGTCCGACGGGTGCGCGTACTTCGTCTCGAAGTACACGTTGGAGCCGCCAGCCGACGTCAACTCTGATGTAAAGCTCTGCCACTGGCCGGCGTACTTCTCCTCGCTGGCGGGGTGGAAGATGGACTCAGCGTCGCCTGTCCACTGCTTGGCGGCCGGGTCCGAGTCGTCATAGATACTGCAGCGCTCCACGTGATGCTGGTCCTCTGCGGTGTCGTCCATGATCTCGTAGTATGTACGCAGTACCTGCTCACCCGTCGCGGGATCCACAGGCGTATTGTCTGACAGCACATAGCTTATCTTGGCTTCGTGCTTGTGCGGCGCGAGCAACCCTCTCTTGACCTTGAGGTAGAAGTAGCGGTGCACACCAAGCCATCTCGTGGCCTCTGACTCCACCGCAATATCCGAACCGATACCATAGCTGACGCCAGTGCAAGCAAACTCGAGACGAGTCGAGCCGTCATCGTTGCTAGCCTGGCAGGTCATCACGTCCAGCGGGCGGATCTTGCGCTTGATAATGCAGTACACCGACGACGCATGGGTCGGGGTGCCCACGCCCTTGCCGAAGGCGTTATCTGTACCAGCGCAAATGAGCGAGACGGGGGTGGTGGCAACGAGGGTGCGCCACACGCTCTCCTCGCGAGAAAAGACGCCGTTCATGAACTCGTTCACGGTGCCGTCACCTCCCACAAACACGATGGCTTCGTACTTCTTCTCCAGGTCGAACGCCGTGCCAATGTCGCGCGCGTGGCCGCTGTACTGAGTCTCCTCCACGTCACACTGGATGTTGGCGAGCTCCAGCAGGGTTTTCCAGTGCTCCCACACCTTGCGTCCGCGGCGCTTGCCTGAGTGCGGGTTCACCACCACCTTGATGCAGCGCGTCACGGTCTCCGGCACGCGTGCCATCCATTTAACAAACGTTTGCAACGACACCACGAGCTTGGCGGCCGTGGCCTCGTCACTGAACCGTAGGGTCACTGTGCGGTACCTGCGCATGAGTCGGTGGTGCTCCTTGCCCCTGCCCGGCAGCATGAAGTGCAGGTCCACGCTAGTTTTACTCCCAGGCGTGAGCGCCGCAGCGAGCAGATCGTCCTTGGAGATCTGCACCTCCTTGGTCTTCTTCCGGAAGAGCGACACGCGCTGGCAGTTGACGCCGTCGCGGTCCACCTCGAGCGTCATCTTGCGCCAGACGGAGCCCACCTGCATCTCCATCTCGGCCTTCATTCGAATCTCCTCGGGGAACTCGCGCAGCCGCAGCGTGTGCATTTCACGCACGATCTCGCGCGCTGACGCGGCCGTGGAGAAGCGGAAGCGCACCTGACGTTTCTCTATCGCCTCGATGGCGGCGTCGCGTTGTGGGCAGCCAGCCCAGCTCTTGGAGCGCGTGAGTCGCAGACTCGTGGGCGTCTCACCCGCTTCGCTGTCGCTGTCGTTGTCCTGTTCCAGCGCCTTCTTGGGCAGCAAACCGGTCGTAGGGACGGCCACCGTCGTGGCGCGTCGCAAGTTCTTGGAGGCGGGCGACACGGCCGGGCGCTTAACGTCCAGCAGCAAGTGCTCGCGCAGTTCGCGCACGCGGTCGCGGCCCTCGCCCGTCAGCGCGTCGCCGTCGCTGCTCGTGGCCGTGCCGCTGGACAGGCGCTTGGCCTTGACGGTCGGCAGCTCGTCCTCGTCCTCGGTCGGCATCTCGTCGAACAGTTGGTTCTCGTCCTCGATGGTCTTGACGCTCCCGACGTGCGCGGGCGCGTCCTCCCTGGCGCGCGTCTCGAGCACCGCCATGGAAGGTCGGAAGTAGGTGTAGCGTGCGTGCTCTCTGCTGGCTGGTAAATGTGCGAATGAACGAGCACTTGCCGGCGATTGTACATAGGCGGAAAGTGATTGCGCTCCCTCGCTTTATATCGCACGTTGCAGTCAGAGGCTGGACCGATGCGCGGCGGCATGCCGGACGATGGGTCTTTGAATTGAACGAGGTCGGGTTAAACAGGAAACGCGTCGAGCGGAGCGGTCAGTTGATAGTCGGTAGGATGGGTTCAGGCTGTTTCAGCGATAGTCGGGCGTTAGGTGGTTTTCGTGGGAAAAATGGCATAATCGGCGCAAAGAAGGGGACTTTTTTGGGACCCATTTTCAGGAGCCCAAATTCTGCAGGACGTGCGCTATTTGCCTCGCATCGGCCTGGAACCGCTATCGAGCGCTATCGAAGAGCTTGATGTTGCGATGGCGACGAGGTCAGCAGTGGCTGCCGCTGGACATGATTTGGGTTCAGATCAACTCTGGAAAGCCTTGCCGCGCTACTAACAGCAAATTCGCGCCGCTCGCCGCAGGTTTGTGGATTGGACGACTAGATCGAGCAGATGGGGGTTGCTGCCAGCGTTTCAACTTGAGATCGATATACGCTGGTCAGCGAGGTCGTTATTGGGCTTGAAACCATCGACTTGCACGTTGAGGTTAGTTTACGGACAGTGTTCTCCGCTTCCCCACGTTTCTACTAGTATTTTTCACTTCAACCATCACACACCAGAAAGTTTTGTGTGATGGTTGAAGTGAAAAATACAGCCATGCAGCGATGTGCGCCGCAGGCGTAATACCCCTAGAAGCCATTTAAGCATCGGCTGATGATTGCAATGAACCTTGTGACTTACTTCTTATTTACTGTCTTGTGCTTCTCTGGTTCGTGCATTCCTCAATAAAACTCTACGAGAGTCAGTGAAGCTAACATCGCACCTGGAGGCGCTAGCGAATGCGATGGCGCTGGCGACAAAGAGAAGGTGGACTGTAAAACGACCTATTTTCAAGCGGCGGACCCATTTCATAAATGACCCATTTGCCGTCCCGTCTGCCGCATGCGATTACGGGTCGCGATTGCGCCAGCTATTAAGCGACGTCGGGGTAGTTTTTGCTGCCCAAGGCCTTGCTTCGCCGTGCTTCCGGCCCATATGCGGCGCTGTCACCTTCGTTCGCGATATCCGCGCTATACAGTGTACATGTAGTTTGGCTGGCGCTGGCCGGCTCGAATCGAGCCTCGATCGCAGCGTTGGGAGCGCGTTTTGCTGTTTGTCGGAAATTGCGACTCGGATCGTGTGGAGGAGGCTTGCCCGACCGTCCGACCTGGGCCCGCCTCACACACTTGACCGTCTCGTGTCACCGCGTTTGAAGTGCCTGCCGACCATCAGATCGGCTCGCAGGAAAGCCTCGCGGCTGCCTCGGCGATGGCTTGATGCGAGACACGGGCCGTGATAGCATTGCGTACGTGTAGTCCTGGTCATCGAGAAG
>AUWJ02030741.1:0-17748 GCA_000468175.2 Phytophthora cryptogea
AAGGCGAAGCGAAGCCCCCGCTCGATGCGAGCATCCACCTCGGAGAGCTTCGAGGCTTGAAAGCTTCCGGTGTCGTTGAACCCAGCGCTAGAAGAACGTATCATCCTCATCCGCAGAATCACGAGGAGTGAGAACGATGGGGATGGTCGTCATAGAGGGTACGGCACCCCCGCTCCACTGAGCGTGAAGTCGAGCTCGGTACTCATGGACCGTCACCTCTTGTGGTTCTAAGAACCGAGCTCGAAGAGCTTCGCGCTGGTGCAGCTCGGGGGCCGTGACGGCCGCGGGCCCGATCACGTACGTGTTAAGGACCCCCTGCAGCGCAAGCTTTGCGGCAGTCGCAGGATCCGGGGCTTCATAGCCTCGCTCCATTCGAGCACTCAAGATGGGGGCGCCGTTCAGGACGCCGGACGAGGCCTGGGACTGAGTGAGTGTTCTCCTGTGCCTCGTCGAAGCTGTTGGTGATAACACCTGGCTCGGTGTCACCGCCGCCAGCTCGATCGCTCAAGTTAGGAGCAGAGCGCAATGCGGAAAAGACGGTCGTTCAGAACACGGGCACGGAGTGCGCATCACGGGCCTTGGGCTTGCTGGCGGTGACTCTGTCACCTCGCCCTCTTCCTCGCCGGCCATCTCCTTGTCAGACTCGTAGTCCACGGCAAGCTCGTCGAGCAGGTAGTCCTTCGCCATGGGTGGCTTGCGGTCAAGGACCGAAGGAGACAGTAAGTCAGTCGACTTTTGCTGCTTCTCCACACGCGCAGGACGCTTGGCGTCTGCCCTTCGGGGAAGCACGGTGTGCGGACGAAGAACGTGGGCTGGGCCCAGGAGTGTGTGTCTCGGAAGACGTGCGGTCGAATGACCAAGAAGCTTTATGTCCCGTTGACATTCGGAGCCCGTCGGACTAGCTCTCGGAGCGGAAGATGTTTCAGAAAAACGTCCTTGACGTAACACGACCTTCGTGTGGGCACGAGTGTCAACTGTCTTAGTGGGGGAGAGTGTAAAGGGTTACACAGGGATTACACGTAACCTGGCTACATTGGCGTGGGTCACACGAAGTGGTGTGACCACACAATAACAGAAAGGAGTTCTCAGTACACAGTAGATAACAAGAGTCAGTACGTGTCCCCTGAGCCACAAGAATGCATTTCATTAGGTGTTAGTATGGCCTATAGTTAGGATAGGACATTTGCACCCGCCGCCCTTAAATCTAATACCGTCAGTTTGGAAAACACATAGTAGAGTTTAAATACCTTGTTTAAGGTTCTTATAAGACTCTAGGAGTTGGGTACGGATTACCCTTCTGCTCACACCTGTTCTTTGTATAAGAACGAAGGTCGTAGACCTTAACGCTTCCTCTAAGCAGAAGAGCTACTGCAGCCCCGCTGCATGTATGGTGAACGTGAACTGCCCAAAAAACTCCAACCATCGGGCTAACTTTCCTGAAACTTGTGGGTGTTCCATGAACCAGGTGCAGGCCGAGTTGTGCGTGTAGACGTCGAAGAGACGGCCGTAGAAAATGGGGTCGCCACTTGGATAGAGCCAATTTAATTGCGAACAGTTCCTGTTCATGCACAGGCCAGCGTTGTTCAGCAGCGGAGAACTTCTTCGAGAAAAATGCCACGGGGAGGTCGTTTCCACCCGTCTGCTGCGAGAGTACACCGCCACAGCATCGACCCGACGCATCCGTAGTCACCACAAAAGGCTTGCTAAACTCCGGAAGCTGTAAAACTGGGGCTTGCTGCAAACGCAACTTCAACTGTGAAAATGCCGTCTGCTGTTCTGCTCCCCACGACCAGGTTGTAGCCTTTTCATGAGTTCGCTCAGCGGCAGCACAATTTGGGCGAAGCCATAAATGAACCGCCGATAGTATCCCGCCAAGCCTTAGAAATCCACCAACGATGCTCCAAATACACACTTGCTACGACGTGCAAACAATTGCTCCGCACGAAGAACCTCAAAGACCTGCCAAAGATGTTCACAATGTTCGGCTTCCGTTTGCAAATAGATGCACAAATCGTCTAAGTACACCACCATGAACGTAAACTTTTCATACGGAAGTCTCATAAGCCGAGACCAAACACCAGGTATCCCACTCAGACCCATTGGCGCCACACACCAGTGGTAGGTCTCCTTGTCTGTACGGAACGCTGTGTACTTCCGGCTGGCAGGGGTAATACACATCTGATGGTTGCCTTGGGCCAAATCAATCGTTGAGAACACCGAGCACCCCACCATTTTGCCAAACAACTCGTCAATCCGGGGCAGAGGAATTTTTGGCACTTCAGTCTGGCTGTTGACGTACCGATAGTCCACTACCCAGCGAATAGGATGTGTACTATTTCCACTATTTATCCATTGCGCTCAACTCGGCGCGGCTCCAGTGGTGGCATCCTTCTTCGGCACCCCGATAATGTTCGAGACCCACGGCGAATCGGACACATCCAGTCATCCTTTGCGAAGTAATTCGCCCACAAATATCTCCAACGCGTCTTGTTCTGTGCGAGACAGACGAAATGGAGCTCTCGAGCTAGGCTTCGCCTTCGGTTTCAAGGAGAGTTCAAATTCAACGGCACGTCGCTTAGGTAACTTGTCCGGTAGTTCCGCCGGAAACACGTCTGCGTATTCAGCCAATGGACTCCAGGAACTTCGGCACCTTATCCGACGAGGTCGCCTTCGACACTTTCACCCGATATACTTCCTCGTAAGAACCCACCTTCAAGTTGCTCTCAAATGCCGATTCGGTCACATTTTCAGGCTCTAGCCAGATCTCACGTGAAGTATCATTGCGCTCGAGCATTCATTTAGTAGCCGAACTGAACTCATAGCTGTCCAGGAAATCTTTGTCTTCCGCCGACAGCAAGCCGGGGCAACATCGTCGATGTAGAACGCGCCGCGTTCATTTGCTCGGTGGTCTTCGTCCGCCTCAGCAGCTCACACCGCGGCTTCAAAGGCGTCCATCTCCACGTGAAAAGCGGCGTGGAGACTGCCGAGGTCGGAGTCCAACTGCATCTCATGCGTCCGCCAATTGATGACTGGGTTATATTTGTCGAAAAATGGCTTGCCGAAAATCACATCGTGGGCCTGAGGAAGGTCCCATTCTGAAAGCACCATGCCGGATAGCGTAGCGCCATTAAACACAATGTCGGTCTCCACCTCATTGACCAATTGCACCTTTGTTTTCGAGCCACCAAACCGCTCTGCCACGGCTCGCTTGCTACGAACCATTTTGCTGGAGAGTCCATTGCGGATCACATTGTGGTCGGCGCCACTGTCGAGAAGAATGACCACCTCTCGCCCTTCCAACTTCCCCGGCTTCCGTAGTAGTTGGTGACGACCAGTACTTGACAGCCCAACCCCGTTAATAGTCAGCCGGTCAAACACTTCCGGCTCATAGTGTTCACGCACGTGACCCACTCGATGTCGGCTAATGTCGCCAGAGCGCTCAGGTCCTGGACGTTCGTTTCTCCCGCGTTGCCGACAGTTGACCATGCGAGCCCCGGTTTCGTACAGAAGAAACATAAATTGCGCTGAAAACACTCGTCACGTGATACAAATCGCCCTTGACCAATTTCCATCGGCTCTGGACCCGAGCCTCCAAGGTTCGGCGGAGCACCACGAACCTCGCTGTGACGTCCACGCGCTCGGGCACCCCCTTGTCCGCCGAGATCTTGAGGAGGGTGAGCACGCTCATATTCCATGGCGACGCTAATAACCTCTCGAACGTTGGTGCCACGCCTGTATACCACCTCGGCTCTCGTCAGCGCAACTAAGCCTCGGGTAAACAGAGCAATCTTGTCAATTTCTGACATATCCTTTACTCGCATAATCAACTGGCGGAAACGTGTAACATAGTCGGCCAGATCACGATCATCTCGCTGTTTCAGTCGGTACAGCGCATCACGCAGTCGCTCTTGTACGTCGGCTGGAATAAACTCCCGATGCAACGCGTCGGAGTCACTATATCCTCTTGTATGTTCAAGATGACTTCAGTATGCGTGCCCACATGCTCTCCTTGCTTCAACTTGCTCGCAAACATTGCCGGGCGTCATTCTTCGTCGCACTTCCCGTGTTGTATTATTTCTTAGACAGCTCGACAGGATCGAAATTCACCAGCAATCTTTGTAACGCCCAGTGAGGCGAGGACTGAACGACCCAGATATAACTGCTTCAGTCTTGAGCCACTTCCCGCTCCAGCGGTGCTTCTTCGACGAGCTCCAAGCTGTAGCTAACCTCCACAGTTTCAGTACTTCCAGCGTTAACTCGATCATTGTATGCCAAAGTTCATAGTCATTTGCGTCACTTACTTTGGCACCTCCCAGCCTGAAACGTCGCGCACAGATCGTGTTCTCTTCTGCACTTTGGAATACGTCTTTTTTTTATTTTCTCGCTTCATCTTCGAGCGTGTCCTTTTCCTTGAAACCTCCACGTTGGATTTAGGACCACTACTAGCCGACAATAGCCCCCGATTCAAACTCGTCTCTGTCTGATCCAGCCGAACTTGAGCTCAAACTCGAACTACTGCTTTCTGATGAAGATGAAAATGACTTAGCGAGCAATTTGGAGGCTGTCTCGTCTTCTTTATCCATGTTACTGCTTTCTTCACTACGATTCTTGAGACATTCTTTTGTCACCTACCTGGCCGATCCTCACTGACGGGGAGACACTCATTTTGGGCTCATAACCTGCCATTTGGAATTGTAGGAGAGTGCTGAGGGAAGTTGAACGCCATCTGGCGAAGAAAAGTCTCCGTGGTCTTGGTGAGTAAAGATTGGCAAGGAGAAGGAGATTCTAGAAGTGAGAAAGTCTCTTCTTGACGCCAAGCTCCACCACCGCATTGATCCCAACTAGATTGTAAGCATATCCTGTCATCTTCAACATCTTATCTAAGGGTTCTGTTTTAGACGTGAGCATAGTCAATTTTCGTCACTGTAAATTAATTCGTCTAAGTGCGAAATATATTCGAGTAAAAAAAAAACAATAATTGCATTTAATCCCTTATTGCCGCCGATGAACTCGGACCGGCAGGCAGCGCGCTTGAAGCGCCGCGCGGAGCGGCTCGGGCCTCCGTCACGCGCGCACAGCAGCTCCGTCAGCAGCAGCAGACTCGGCTCCACCATCTCCGGCAGCGACGCGCCGTCCACCGCCTCCTCGCGCGTGCGCGGGTCGAGTYTCCCGCTTGAGCGCGTCGGATCCCACACGTCGGCGTCGTCCGTGGCGCTGAGCACGCGCCGCAGCGTYAAAAGCCCGCGGGACATCAACGTGCTGGTGGACAAACTGCTGGGCAAAGTGCACGGCGCGCCGTCCGCCATCACGACGCGCCGCACGGTCGTCCGGCTGCACGACGCCGTGTCCAACGCCCCACCGACGGACGCGGTGCGTACTCGCTGCTGCAATAGACCGACAGAGGACGTCGTACTAACTGCAGCTTTAATTTGGTGGTGGTGGTGGAGGTAGTTCTCGGTGCTGGAGAAGATCAAGCGCAAGATTGTGACGGACGCGCCGCAGTTTTACGCCAATTCCAACGAGACCATCACGCGGCTGAACGAAGTATACTCGCGCTTCGTCAAGTTCAAGAACTTGGACAAGAAGACGTACGGTAGAAGGTTTTCTATGTGGTTCGTGATGTGTATTTTGTTTACTGATGGGGGGAGTGGACTGTAGGGAAGCACTGGTGCTGCTGTATGGACTCATGGATACAGCTCCGCCGCCGCTTGAGGACGTCTCAGACGTCGTGGCGATGAGTATGGACAGCAATGTAGAGCGTGGGTCGATGCCTGGTAGTCTGGAGAGCTCTGTGGCGGACAGGAATGGAGATTCAGCGATGCACCAGCGAACGCAGTCGATGCCAGCAACGGCGTTGGCTTTTGGTGAACAAGTATCGCTGCCGGATGCACCTTTTCAACAATCACGGACAGATTTGGACTCGCTAGAGGACTCTTTCAAGTTTGCAGTTGGCATCGCTCCGGTTCATAAGGCTAGCAGAGGAAAAGGCAGCAGCCCTCGAACACACTCGGCAGCAGTTGCGCGAGGTCCTGCAGGTATTCCCAACGGCGTAGCAAGCGGCCACTCTTCATTTGACGTCCCGGAAGAAGTGCTGCTGAGAGACGTGCTGTACGCGCTGCAAGCTGTCGAGTCGCGTTATTTGTACTTTGACGACGCAGCTGACCGCTTTCAGATCACGAGGAGCGTAGGCGTCCCGACACGTACGTTAGAATTTGCTCTCGCTGGTATGATGCATTGAAGATGATACTCAGTGGTGATGATAATTTTATGAGCAGCCATGCGCGAGTTGATTCACATGTTGTGCGATCTGGGGTGGCTCTACCGCAAAATCTCGGAGTACATCAAGCAGCATCGTGAGGAATTAGCGTTTGGCCTGGTTCGTTGCATTAGCACTGCTACTTGCGTTTACCGGAGGATGAACTTTAGTAACTAATCTTCTATTTCTTTCTGGTATTAATGGCTGTAGGTGGGGCAAAGCTTTTGTCACGTTCTCAGCACCGTACTCGCAGATTATTTCCGTTTGATTGCTGTCCTAGCAGCTCAGATCGATGAAGATGCCGAAACAAGGCATCCAGAAGAACGGGTAGCTAGCAATCTAACCTTGCGGAACCTTATCGTGTGGACCCAGGATCCACTTGACAAGATGCGATTAATGGCACGTCTTATCGACAGGTACACACAATATGCGTGCTGAGTCCTCAACTTGGTGGGGTCTTGTATTTAATACGTTTTGTACGTTGCAGTGTCGAAGGACTTCGTGGTGGGGCACTGGCGTCTGGTATCCACTCCCATGTTTTGCATGGTGATCCAGACGTATCTCAGTCCGTCCAACAAGTGCTAAGACGAATTGCTGCTCCAATTATCCGTATGATCAAGCGTTGGGTATTTGAAGGAGAACTGGAAGATGTGCACGTACGTAAGCTTCATGAGGGTATTTGCTTTTAACTATCTTTGTGCCCAATTCGACTGACAAAGGCCGATATGATAGGGTGAGTTCTTTGTGGTGGCAGATTCAACCGTAAGCGACGACCAGTTTTGGGCCAAGAAATATACTTTGAACCTGAAGATGCTGCCGGCATTCATTTCAATGTACGTGTACCACCATGTTTAGAACCTGTTGTCCAGTCTAATCGTCGACGTGTTATCACACTTTTTTATATAGTGAGCTCGCAAAGAAGATTCTGATCATTGGAAAGAGCATCAACTTCATCCGTCAATGCTGTGGAAATGCTGATGTACGTGCATGGTTTATTTTCTCGTTGGAGTAGATTGACCGACCATTGTGTGCTATTGCAGTGGGTCATGGACGCAACACAAGAAACCACTGTGATTGGAATGGAATCCCAGGATGATGGAGCCAACTTTGCAGACTTGAAGCGTCTTGAAACAGTGATCGAGAATGTATCAAACTCTACAAATGAGTTCTTGATCCGAACGCTGATGGAGAAATATCGACTATTGGATCACTGCCAAGCATTGAAACGCTATTTGTTGCTCGGACAGGTATGATATTACACAGTACTACCTTATTGCTGTAACCGAGCCTAATGAGAGTGGAATTTGTTTGCGTACTGTGCAGGGCGACTTTATTCAGTACTTGATGGACCTTTTGGGGCCTGAATTGTCGAAGCGAGGATCACAAGTGTATCGACATACGCTAACAAATGTGCTGGAAACAGCATTGAATGCTTCCAATGCGAAATTCGAGGTTTGTACTTCAGCATGCTACGCTGGTTTTCTACAAGCAACTTGCTGAAGTGATGGTGGTTTTGTTCCTCTTTAGTCGACAGATATCTTGGGACGGCTAGACGTTGAGCTTTTGCAGCCATCTTCAGGTGTGTTCACTCTGACTGTGTTGAACAGTGTATCTTGCTGCTACTGATATGTATTTGCCGCTGTCGCTAATTTAATGTATAGCCGACACAGGATGGGACATCTTTATGCTGCACTACAACTTGCAAGCTCCATTGAATAGTGTCATCCCTGCCTCGTCGATGGTTCAGTATCAGCAAATCTTTGATTTTTTGTGGCGGCTTAAGCGCGTAGAGCACTCATTGTCTGCATCGTGGACCAAGGACATGAATCTTGGGCACGAAGTGCAGGTAGGTCAGATATGACATGCTTACTTCATGAGTGTCTTCTGATTCCCATTTTTCAACCTGCTCAAATTGTAGGGTCGTGTGCCTGGAGTTCGGCACGTATTGCACAAGAGCCAGCTTGTGCGATCCGAAATGATCCACTTTGTTACCAACCTTCTCAACTACGTGATGTTTGAGGTAGAATATTGTATAGCATCATTTTTCTCGGACCCAAGTTGTTTGCTCACACACTCACGTTTTTTCTAGGTTCTTGAAACTGCGTGGCATAAACTGGTGAAGGGTCTGAACGCTGCTAAGGACTTGGATGGACTTATTGAAAGCCATGCAGCGTATATTGTCTCGATCAAGAGGAATGTAAGTGAGATGGATGTTTATTTCAACTGGGGTTATTAGGCTATAACGGATTCATGCTGTCCTCTTAGGGATTCATGATGAAGGAGTCAAGAGATCTTCTCAAGCAGCTGAAACTCATTTTCGCGACGATTATCAGATTTTGCAAGGCGCAGGAGAATTTGTACACGACTGCAATGCACGAAAGGGACGTAGCGGAGCGCCACCAGTTGCTTATCGAGCGCCAAAAACTAGATGTACGCCGTCGATACTTTATGAGGAAGAAGCTGATTTCAGTAACGACATACTGATGGACAACTTCATGTGTGTTATTGCAACTGAACAGGGATCATGGGGAATTCCTGAAGAAGAAGAGTATGAGCTGCGAGCAGAGCGAGGGGCTTTCGGTACCAACTCGAAGATCTTACGCCAGATTGAAGAAATCTCGGATGATTTTAGCAGCCAATTTCTAGAACTACTGGATATCGTCAAACACAACTCGTCCCGGTACGAAACTCACGTGTAGTTCGTATTTCGACTTGATGGCACTAACCATTTCGTTGTGGTGTGCTTGGTAATGCGTAGGGGCTCGCAAAGTTTGTCATTCCTCACGTCCCGCTTCGACTTTAACGAGTACTACCTCAAGAAAACGAGTCCGTCAATGGACACGGAAGAATGAGCAGTAAGAGGTGAGAACAAACCTGTTATGGAATGCTACATCACTGCCCTATTGGCCGCAGCTTTCTCATGTTTGAGTTCAGTGTCTTTCTGATCGTTCAAACGCTGTTTGCCTACGTTGTCCACTGTTTTAATCCAGAAGGTCTCTTAAAAAGTAGCAGAGCTCGTTGTTGGCGACGTTGGCTCCCTTGTTGATGGAAAACAGATCTTCCAAATGCGTAACCGTGTCCAAACTGCACTCAAGTGCTACCGTATTCCCAAAGACATCGTGCAAGACGTCAGTGGAGTCGTTTTCGTGGAGTGTATCTCCGTGGTTCTTTTGATTGCTGTCTTCTCGCGTTTTCGGTTGGTTATCGTCTTCATCGGGCGCGCGAAAGAGTTGCTGTACTTCACGCAACACTGACCGGAGAGTTTTCGGGATAGCGTCGCGATCGATCGTCAACGAGTCTGTATCTTCCATTTGAGCTCGCAGTTTGCTGAACACCATTTTCAAGCGCTGTACAGACTGCCGATCCACGTTGCTTTGCTTACTGAGGAGAGGTGAAGACGCGAACTTCTCCACCCGAGCAATTGCATCGGCAT
The DNA here is from genome assembly GCA_000468175.2 of Phytophthora cryptogea. Classification (NCBI taxonomy): domain Eukaryota; phylum Oomycota; class Peronosporomycetes; order Peronosporales; family Peronosporaceae; genus Phytophthora; species Phytophthora cryptogea. Next base: position 9,690 of record AUWJ02030741.1, read on the forward strand.
TATTAGCAGCGGGTGAACCCTCAGCAATGGACACTTTGGTCGTACCAAGCGTGAAGTAAAACGTGAGCTGGTGATTCCCTGCACCAGCAATTGCAGGAGCAAGGTCTTGCCCCCAAAGTGCGCAAACCATGCCAGCACAGATCTCAGGGTCAGTGGTTGGAACAGAGGGTAGGCCTGTCAAGCAGGCTGTGCGAGAATACGCCGAATGGTTCTGAATCAAGAATAAATGAAGAAGAACGCACGTGTCTTGAAGAGCTGTGGTGCTGGCTGGAAGAATGTGCTGCATACGAAGCAAGCGAACGAAGTAGTTCACGATTGCGACTACGTCAGGGGGCTTGCTGTTAGCTGTTGGTGGAGTTGAGGCAACTTCTTTGGCATCAGTCTGTGCGTTGATTGCAGCACAAATTGAGGCTGGCAGCTTCTCAACAGATGTAATGGTACCATTTTGCAGTTCAAGCGTGTCAAAGAGCACGGACTCGTGCTTTTGGACTTGAAGTGCCAAGTTCAGATAGTGAAATGCTGCTTGGACATGGGCATCTTCACTTCCCTGGAGCAACTTTCGACCAAACAAATCAACCAGCTGAATGAGGGAGAGCCGAACCAACTGTCGATCGTAGCCGCCTTCAATCGATGAGTTGATGCACCCGACAAAACTCTCTGCGCATTCTTCAAATCGCTGCTTCAAGGTCTGCTCGTCGACTTCACGTAAAATGTCCTGTTGATTATCCGTCCTGAACGATGACAACGTCTTCGAGAGCAGTACACCCTTCATGAGTAAAAGTCGCGCTCTGGTTGCAGACATTCGCTTGGTGGTGTGGTAAAGAGCACGAAGGCCGCTTTCAACGGATTTCTGCGCTCTTTTCTGGCGTACTGGTACAGTCTCGTTGTCAAGCTTTACAGGACATTCGAGTAGCACTTGAGCTAGGTCAGCATTGACCTGAACATAGTCTGGAATTGCAGGTCGATAGAGGTTAAGCCTCTTTGCAAGTTCCTGGGGTGCAGGTGAGTGCTCATTGTGACTTACACCCACCCAACCGTCATGCTCCAGCAAGACGTCGAGCACTTGTTTAGCTTCACTCAGACGCTCAGTAACTTCTGTTAGTGCAGACAGCTGAGATGACACAAGTGTTTTCGACCGGAGTAATGAGCTTAAGGTTTGCAGTGTGCAGACGTAAGTGAGCGAGTTCGACGCGTTTGCTGAGAGGCCATCTTCTCGCAGAGTCAACAGATCTCTTTCTGCATTTTCGCGCTCACCAAGAAACACTGAAGCCTGCAACCGCTGCAGCTCAAGACGTTGCCGCAGGTGCTCTTCACCTGTGGCTTTAGCCTCCTTTATCGCGGATTCAGCAGCCTCAACTGCAGCACGGTAGTGTGTCTGGGCAAGATAGCAGGCTACAATTTGTGCTTTACACTTCGCCAGAAACGTTCCTCGAGAGATGACGAGCGAGAACTTGAGATGCTGGTCAAGATCTAGGCGCAGTAGCTGGTCAGGCCTAGCAGGTATCGCGTTGTACTCACCGATAGCATCCATGCTGCTCGCTTTGGATGTGCTCCATTCGCCTTCATAGAAAGCGAGATAGCTGAGCTGTAGGTGGATGTCGGCACGCAATCGATGAAGCTGAAGTTCTTCCCACGAAATCAAGACCTGCTGAGGTGGTGCGTCTTCATTGATTTCTTCACCGGCATCATTTCTCGTGGTTTCGTTGAGCTTGATCACTGTCAGCAAGGCTTGCGCCATCTTCTTGGCTGCAGATCGAACGATCGCTGTATCTCGATCGTATCTGCTCTCATGGCTGGCCAAAGCAACAGCAAGGTGCAAAATCATCATAAGAATGTGCCCCACAAGTGCGTCGGAGTAGTGTTTCTTCAGCTCTGCTTGAGCATGATCTGCATCAAGCGCGATTAACCAGTTCAAGGCAGCTTGGTTTCTTTCGTCCAATGTCGGTTTGCCATCGTGGAAGACTACAGTTTCCAGCTCCGGTACTCCGTTGCTGCTGCAAGGCGTTACCCCACCTCGCATCAAATTCATGACGACTTGGAATGCTTCATGAAAGCGTCCGCATTGAATAAGAGCCTCTGCTCGAAGTCTACGAGCATTGGCTACGTGGTTCGAGTCCTCAAGACATTTTTGTGCCACATATTCGTATCCAGCGATGACAGGCATGGCAGTAGCTGCGTACTGATGCTCATAGAGGAGCAATACTTCAGGAACCATTACGAGCATGACCCCCAACGAGAAAGGGAAGACGTTATCAGGGTCACCCAGCAGCTTTCGGCCTGGCCAAAGTTGCCCAAGTATCCGATACGATCCGAACACGAAACATTTGGTCGGGTGAGGGACCGAGCACCCGTAGAAACGAGTAAAGATGGCTGCTCCCATGAGTGCGTAGTCAACCGCCTTGAGCAGGTTTACTTCAGACGAGTTCAGGATTAACTTCGTTAGGACACTGCAGCACTGCATGGCGATCCAAAGCTCATCGCCAGCAATTTTGTCTTTGGTGGCACTGCTCTCGAGAAATTGGTCAGCCGTTGGAGTGATGACATCACGCCACGATGAGTCCACATGAAGCGTGTTGAAAGCGTTGTCAAGTGTCTCGAGCCAACTCTTGACTGCAGCTTTCGTGTCTCCACAGGCAAGAGAAAAGTCTCCTGCTTCATGGAGAGCCTGGCAAACAACTCGCTTCAGCCGCTTTTGTCGTGCCAAAAGGACACAACGACTGTATGAAGTGATGATCTGTCGTCGAAGCGCAGCTAGCTCGTCTTGATGTTGTTTTGTATCGGCATCAGTAACTCGTCGCTCAAGCCGGCGGTATTTTTCTACGAGCTCGTGGCACGTGTTGAGCGCTTGGTGGCTCTTATTGATGGCTTTCGTGAGCCCATTGTAGATTTCCGAGAGATCCAGCAGCTTTTCTCGCTCGAAGTTGCGCTCGGTGACGAGTTGTTGAATTCGCAGCTCCATTTCTTGCTTGTTGGCGCGGAAGGTGATTTCTTCCGGCGACAGTATCTCTTCCACTACCAGCCGTGACTTTTTCTTTTTCTTCTTGGCTTCTTGCTCCTGGAATGCGACCGTGTAAGCGCTCAGTTCCTCTTCAGCAATTTTCAAGAGTGCTTCCTGATGATTCACGATTTGTTGCTGAGCGTAAATCACGAGCGGGAAGTTTTGCTCGGAAAAGCGACTACCTTCCGCGCTGCTCCCACACAAGGCATAGTACCGGCTTCCGTTCTGCACGATGTTTTTCCAGTCTTTGGACGCACAAAACGCTTTCAACGAGTATGCCATCAACCGAGCAAGCCACGTTTGGTCAACGTTCAAAGCGCTAGAAGCAGCGTACACAACAGTCGAAAGAGCCATCGATTGCTCGGGTGAAGTGGTGGGAGGCGAGCTTTGAGTTGCTACTGCGGACATCATTGTGTTTTGGGCCCCGGCTCCATTTATGGCAATATCCATCATGTCCAACAATGCCTCGATGCAGATGCAAAGGTGCTCCTGTCTTGCTGGAGACGAACAAATTCGACTTGGAGCTACCCATGCCAGCCAAACAGCATTCCAAAGCTGTTGTGTCACAGCTTGAAGTCCCTGCCAGCAATTTGCAAGCTGAAACAACTTGCAGCATGCAGCTGACTTTTCCAGTAGCTGACTAAATAGCTGGTCAAGTTGGTTGTCTTCCTGTGGATCTGGTGCGCTAGAATCTTCGATTCTAGTCGAAGTATCTTGTGAACCCGTGGACGCGCCTTCATGGAGGTCCCTTTGTTTCGCGTGGATAGCTTCAGTCTCGTCATTGTTATTACCATGAAGCAGCTCATACGTACAGTCTTCTGTTTCCGGACCATTGGCAGTATCTACTGCATCTACGGTAGTGCAAAGCTTGGCGATCTTGCGATACAGCAGCACTGACTGAATGAAAAAGAGTTCACCGCACCACCGACAAAAGTAGTCATCGTCAGCTCCATCCAGACCACTACATTCAAGCACTGCAGGCTCGCTGCTTTTGCTTTCCTGGTCTGCATTAATTGGTGCTGCTTCATCTGTGGGATCTGCTTCTTTGAGTTCTGGTAAAAGAGCTTCCGCACCAAGCGAAGTTAGAGTTGCTCGAAACTTGTGGCTTATCGACCCGGCCACTTTGAATGATGTCAAAAAATTGTCCAAGTGAGGAACTTCACCTGCCCTAGATCCGAGAACCGCTCCACAAACTTTACTTGCGAACTCAATTGCCCGACGGTCGGACAAACTGTGCTGCTGAAGTGCAGCAAACACCTTTGCAAGATCATTTCCTGCTGCATGAAGGAGATGATCCAGGCGCTGCAGTTTTCCTTCTGCCTTGTCCGCTTCGCTTTCAGCACTTCGCGGGGTAGCCTGCGGAGTACTGTTCTGGCCTTTATCCTTTGAGACTGCCTGTGCCGCTCCTTTTGCTCCAGCTCCTCGAGGAGATGCGACTGCGGCTGCTGGAGGTGCAGGCGATGAATTATCTGGAGATGGTGCGCTACTTTGGACGCTGCTGGCTAGTTTGAAGAGTGCTACAACTTCACGTAGGTTGTGGTCTTCGTCGTTGCTTTCAGAAAAAGCTTGATCTGCTCCGTGGTGATGTGATTTTGTTGAAAGCACAAGAGGAAATGTGACCCGAGAGATATCGCTGTTAGCTTCTTGGGCAATTCGAAAGAGCTCGTAGCCTACACGAGCACAGATACTGCATGTTTCGACATCCCATTTTTCGCTGGGGATCACATGAAGAGCCTGCAGGCACAAATTAAAGGCGTGAGCAACAGTTCGGCATTCTTCATTGTGACAAGTGGTAAGTGCTTACCTGATAAAACGTCACGAGTGAGGCGAAAGTTATTCCATCGCAACTTCCCTTCAAGTGAAGCAAAGGCAATAACAGGCGATACCCTTTGAAACACAGCTCACGAATGGCTTCCTGGTTGTCCGTTGCGCACGCAATCTCGATGGCCATTCCAATCTTACGAGCGTCTTCGAGTACTTTGATCTGCGTCACTGTCAGTGAATGAGCATCCAAATCCGAGGACGTGACTAACTTGCCATCTCGTTCCAGGTCACCAGGCTCGTCATGACACAAAATGAGTAGAGCTTGGATGCAAAGGTTGAGTATCGGGACAGGGAATTTCGCCACTGCCTCAAGTTTCAGTGCTTGTCTGTAAAATGGATTCGCCATCCACGATGGCCGTCCAGCGCACGCGTGCGAAACTACGGCGTCGTACAGATAATTTGCAGCTTTGTTGGCTCGTCCGTAAAGCTGAACGTCGTAGCAAACTTTGGCGAGGTACCCGTAGCACATTGCTAAAGGCAGCGGGTTGAGTGCCACAATTGGTTCAGAAGTCTCGCCGATGGAATGGATAAGCTCGTGCTTATTGTCAAAAGCAGCGACAGCAAAGACATAGCTCTCATTTGGCAGCAGCCCGGAAATTGTAACGTGCAAGTGTGGAGGGTACATGGGAACTGCCGTTCCTGCCAGAAGATTATTGTTGATCGACACTGCAGTTCCTGCCCTCGCTGGTTTTGCGAAAACCATGTAGTAGAGCACTCGTTTCTTGCGTAATGATGGCAGCGAAGGATGATACTCGACCACTTTGACAGTGATAGCCGAGCTCGATCGAGATATCACGATAGGTGCGGCCGGAACCACAGACTCCAAGGCGGTTATTTTGTGCTCTGGAGTTGGTATCAATTGGCGACAAAGCTGCTCTTCTTGGTTCTCCATCTGCCGAAGGAGTTGAATGCTTTCGTCTGCAAGCACAAGTCTCTCCTTAGCAGATTTATGAGGGTGGGCAAGACGCTGAATATTGAGGAGAACTCGAGCGTAGCCATTTTGATGGCACTCCTCAACGAGCTTGACTTCTGCGTCTGATAGAACAGTGCTGGATGTAGCACCTGGTATATTTCCCACAGCTTTCGTACTGGTATGAGGCAACGTGTCGATCATTGTTGCTCCTTGGAGCTCCAATCGATACAAGAGAAGCAGTAAATCTACTTGGATGCAGCACAAATCCTGGAGCAGTCCACCAAGTTGTGATCCAGTGCCTTTTACGCCAACACTGTCACGATAATCGATTGGTTCTGTGGCAGCAGTGCTTTGCGCGATTGAATCGCTTGGATCACTTAGTGAACAAGTGATCGAGGCTTTGGAAATTGGGGATGTGAATTCACATCCAACCTCTGGTCCGGATACAGCGTCAAAATGTGAATCGAAGCTCATCAATTCGCTTCGACGCGTATTGATCCTCTCAAGACACTGTCGGATGATTTGGCTACCCATACTCGTCTTGCTCCGGGCAGACAAAAGTGTGGCCAAGCGCAAGCAAACGTGTCCGTGGAGCAGTAGATCTTCAAATTTGACAGCGGTGAACGCAAGATGAACTGTCAGCAGCAATTCGCAAGTGAGACGAACCAAAGATCTTGGTAATTGAGAGGGCTTGATTGCATCTAGCTCTCGTACCATGGGGATTACGAGCTCACGCCACATCTGCAAGGCCGCATTCGTTATCAGTTCTTGGTTGGTACGAGGAATCGCTCCGTCCCCATGAAGTACGCAGCCCTGAACAGCCCTCGACAATCGCGTTAGCAGGTTGGCCGATGGAATGGCATGTCCAGTAACAGGTAGTTGCAGTCGCGAACGTGAACTCGAGTCCGAGCGTTCGTCTTCTGAGAGAGCTTCCCATGCTACCCAGGATTGCTGAATTTCGTGGAGTATCTCGTACAGATCAAGCAAGCAACTAACCATCGCTGCATCTGACGCAACTGCATCCTCCGGAGACTTTACTCGAGTACGAGCACTTTTAACGAGCAAACTCATACTTTCACCAGGTTTCGCAAGCTCCAAGCAGTGCCGAATAGTGGAGAGGTGGAAGGATAATGGGAGAAACGCTAGATCTGATGGCGTTGCGGTCGAATCTGCTGTATCGACAAGTGACTGAAGCGAAGGAGTTGCGATTTCCATCACGAACACGAACAACTCGGATCGTGTCGTCTCATTCGTTGATGGCAGTGAAGCGGACGACATCAATATGGGGTTTGTTTGACCCCCGCGTTTCTGTTTTGCTTCACGCGACAAAGTCTCCATGGCATCAATCGCAGCTCGCATTTGGTCATTTACAGCGGGAAACGCGGTTTCGATCGCGCTTTTTGTGACGGCTTGGTGTTCTGCTGCAGCTTTTGTTCTTGCCACTAGCATGGCAGATGTGGTCTCAGCCTGAACGAGAACTCGTTGTACGTCGACCGGTAGAGGCAAATCCAGCTCCTCCTCCTTCCGCAGTCGCTGCACTGCTTGCTGGAGATACACTGCACATGCTGCTGCTGACTTGGTATGTGGATCAGCTTTCATCTCTCCTTTCAGCACCAAGTCTTCGTAGCAGTCACAGACCGCTGACCCAATCTGCAGACGCCACATAATGTACTTCGTCGTCGACAGCGCCACCGACGATTCCATCGCCAACAAACTCCACTTCAAATAGGCGACCACCTCTTTCGAGAACCCCAACGTCTGCAGCGGCTTGGCAATGGAGTAAATGAGCACCGTCCCGTTCAGCGTCAACCACGAAAACTGTCCCGAGTATTGACGCTCCATCGCTACTGCAGTCTCCATTCCAAATCGAAGCAACGCCAACGCCTCCATCATTTTTTCAAGTCGTCCAGGATGCCTCACGAATCCGTCCGACCGCTTTTGGACGTGAAAGCAGCACATGGCCACTCCAAAGAGCGATCGGATGTACGCTTGGCCTTCAAACCGACTCCGCTTCTGCGTTGTTGACGTCGTAGCAGCGAGAATCCGTTCAAGGACAGTGGGGTGACTACTTTCAGCCGTCGACTCTCGTGTCACCTCGTCTAGAGCAAGCACTTTCTCGTAGAAAAACACCGACGCAGCCTGGAACTCTTGAGCGTGGAAGAACTTGTCTCCGAAGACCAGCAGCAGCTCCACTTTCTTTGCCGAAACTATCTGATCCAGTGTCGCTTGCATCAACCGATCGACCAGCGACACCAACTTCTGTGCGATGTCTCCAAAGTACGCGACTTCCTGTCGAGAATTGGCGACGTCGTCTCGGGCGCCTC
>KV744546.1:696-24419 GCA_000468175.2 Phytophthora cryptogea
AGAGCGCGTCAAATTAACAAGGGTTTTTCTAAGTGGCTTTTTATTTCTATTTGAAAGATGCCGCGCTTCGCGCGGCATACAAGTCGTCAGTGAAACGGTTTTTAATGGCGGTACTTAGGTCGCAAAAAGCCGCGGGTGCCCCGTTAGAAATGGCGAGGGCGCTTGTACTTTCAGCTCAGCTGAAAGAACAGCTCAGCTGAAAGAACTGAAACATGCTACAATATCCTACGCAACGCTTGGCATGCAATAGCAGTCCGACGCTATTGATTCTTAAAGAGATTAGGCTCAAGTGTGGACTTGCAGCAAGGCGTTTTAGGTACTGGAACAGTTCTAAGCAGTGACGTTGTGATAGTTTGGAGGACCACCAACCACATTGAATGGTGCTTGGGAGCTATAACCTCGCGCGCTACGACAACAGGAGCAGGAGCAGGAGCGTTGGGTGCCAGAACCATGAGACTAATCACCAGCGCGGACCAAACGTCATCCATTTCGACGATCGCCGACAGAAGATCAGAGGATGGTGCATCTTGATGGGGACGTTGAAGAAGTTGTCGTGCAGGCATCAAGCCGGAGCAGGAAATAGGAATCTGTTCCTTGTTTGCTCATGAGCAACGCAATGTGCAAGTCAAAAGCCTCGTCGCAGTGCCGTACGAAGTGGACAACACGAGGGTACCAAGTCGAGCATGATGAAAGTTTTGCTACAGTATCCAAAGCAAGTGGCAGCACTGCACGAAGTCTCCTTTGAATTCAGGGCTCCACTCTAGCAGGACTCGACGCTTGTCTACAATTCGAGCAGATGGAGGAAAACCTACGGGATCGGCAGGTGTCGCGAGAGACCAGCAAACGAACGAACGTCGTTTGCTGAGCACAGCCTCCGTCTAAGCCTGGGACAACAACAAGCTCGAAAGCTTGGCGAAATCGCTGAAGCTGGGGAGATCCCTAAGCGGATTCATTTCATTCTTGTCAGCGGACTTTGAGCCCTCGATCTGCTCCTCATTTCACGTTTGAGACGCTTTCTCTCACTCGAGTACCGACGCCCGCCTCAGTGTTATGTTTTCCATCCGCGCTCTTCTTCTTGCGGCTGCATCTGCACTCGTCGGTTCTGCTGCTGCCAATGAAGCTGCTGCTTCCAAGCTCCCTGTCTTCTTCTTCCACGGTGCTACGGGTAACAAGACCAACGGAGCGGAGATCGAAGCCAATCTGACGGCTGAAGGCCGCACGTACGTCGCGCTCGACTTCTGTCAGAACGCGTGCTCAGTTCGTACGGCGCTTTCGGTTCAAGTGCAGATGGCCATCAAGCAGATCCGTGGCATCATCGCCCAGAGCCCTGCCACCTACGCCAACGGCTACCACTTCCTCGCTCACTCGCAGGGTGGTTCAGTCTCTCGTGGTGTGGTGGAGGAGATGGATGACCACAAGGTGCACTCGTACATCAGCATGGCTGGAGATGGCAATGGTAACTTCTTTGGTCCCCAGGCTTCGGACGCGGTGCCTCTGCAAGTTTTGCTGCAGGCTCTGGGCCCGTTCGCCATTGATAAGGCTGACTTTGACTTCTCCAAGTACGCCGCGGACTCGACGTCTTGGAATGGCAAGTTCCAGAGCGACCTCATCCAGACGGTGACCACGAACAAGGCGCTGCAGGCCAAGAGCTCCATTGCCAACATCATCGCGCCCCCACTTGCTGATGCTGCTCTGACCAACTGGCTCAACATCGACCCGTTCCTGCCCAAGGTGAACAACCTGCAGAACTGCGGTTCGGACGCCAAGTGCAAGGCTGACCAGGCTCGTCGTAAAGCCAACTTCCTCAAGCTCAAGGCTGCTCACTTCTTCGCGTCGCCGCAGGATGATATTCAAGCCCCATGGCAGAGCTGCCTCCTTGGCAAGTACTCGACCGTGGCGTCGGTGGCGGAGGTTAACTCCAAGTTCAGCAGCTTCAAGATCATCGACATGAAGGACACGGTCGAGTACTCTAAGGATCTGTACGGTCTCAAGACTTTGGACACCGCTGGTGCTCTGCATATCCACCAGGTGCCGGACGTGCCTCACGACTGCTGGTTATTCGACTACACGTCGCTGGCGACCAAGATTCCGTGCAAGCATAAGCCTGTGTACAACGCCCAGATCTACCCGTTGCTGGTGTAAGTTCGTAGCAACTAAAGTTGATGAGAGTGGGAAGCACCATACCCAGTGAGGAAGTTTGAATGAATAAGCGTCTGAAGCACTACGCAGTTTGTGTGTTCATTACCTCAGCAGTGAAATTGTTGTAGCAGATATCATTTCGATGAAGGAGCACTGCGACTAGATCCTTGCAAGCTCAAAAGGTGACGTGGTCTACCTTACCTGATTGTGCCTAAAATTGTTTACCATGGAGGAAATTATCAGGTGAGTTGCGGTTCCTAGCAACTTGCCGCGTTTGTGAACGATACCAACTGGAGTTTTGGAATGCTCGGCATGATGGCGTGGATTCAAAGTTAGACACAGCAGTTGTCTACCACTTCCCGTTCAACTGGATGGACGTTGGAGCCTCGAGTCTCGAGAAGCTGCTCGGGATAGGCCCATGCCGAGAGACCTGCAAAAGAGCGGTCTTTTGCTAGGTTTGGCTCGTGCCAAAGCTCATCATATCTGCGACAGCTTGTTCGACGATCATCGGGAAATCCCGGCACTGCACCTTTGCCACAATCGCTGGCAAATTAATTCGTTTTAGTCAGAGCTGTGGATATGTGAACCATTTCGCGATTTCTTCGGTAGCCCTCACACAGTAGCCACCATGTTCTCCGTTCACGCTCTTCTTGTTGCTGCTGCAGCCATGATCGTCGGCTCCACCGCTGCTGAAAATGCTGCGGAGGGGGCCAAACTCCCAGTGTTCTTCTTCCACGGCGCTACGGGTAACACGACCAACGGTGCCATGATCGAGGCCAACTTGACAGCCGAGAGCCGCACGTACGTGGCCCTCGACTTCTGCATGAACGATTGCTCTGTTCGTACGGCCCTCTCGGAGCAAGTGCAGATGGCCATCAAGCAAGTGCGTGAGATCATTGCCAAGGACACTGCGGTCTACGCCAACGGCTACCACTTCCTCGCCCATTCGCAGGGTGGCTCAGTTGCGCGCGGTGTGATCGAGGAAATGGACGACCACAACGTACACTCGTTCATCAGCATGGCTGGTGACGGTAATGGCAACTTCTTCGGTCCCCACGCTTCGGACGCAGTTCCGCTCCAGGTGCTTTTGAAAGCGCTGGGTCCTTACGCCATTGACGCGGCCGACTTTGACTTTGCCAAGTACGCCGCCGACTCGACGTCGTGGAAGGGCAAGTTCCAGCGTGATCTGATTGAGTTGGTGACCACGAACGACGTGCTGCAGGGCAAGAGCTCCATCGCCAACATCATCAACCCTCCGCTGGACAAGGCTGCCTTATCCAACTGGTATAGCATCAACCCCTTCTTGCCCAAGGTGAACAACCTCCAGGACTGCGGTACGGACGCCGCGTGTGCGGCCGACCAGAAGCGCCGCAAGGACAACTTCGTGAAGCTCAAAGCCGCTCACTTCTTCGCGTCGCCTGCGGACGACGTTCAGGCGCCGTGGGAAAGCTGTCTGCTTGGCAAGTACACGACCGTCGCCACGCTGGACGAGGTCGAGACCAAATTTGCCGACCTTACCATGGTCGCCATGAAGGACACGGCGGAGTACGTCGATGACCTGTACGGTTTGAAGACGCTGGACACGGCTGGTGGTCTGCACATTCACGAGGTGCCCGACGTCCCGCACAATTGCTGGTTGTTCGACTACACGTCACTGGCCACGGACGTCCCGTGCAAACACGCCCCAGTGTACGACGCCGAGATTTACCCCCTGCTAGTGTAGATGCATGTTCGTGTCCCATTACGACGCTCCCAACTGCAATCCACAAGACACGTTTCGGTTTTTCTTTCAGCTTCCGTTGCTCCTTAAACGAGTGTCAACCTGCAAGACTAGAGGGTACAGTACAGGAGGTCCAGAGGTCCTCGTGATTGTGCCGGTGAATGTTTACCACGGAAGATCAGTGGAGCACTCTTTGAGAGGCATTTTGCTGTCCGAGCTCACCGCAACACAAACGTTTGGAGCCTTGCCATGACCTTGCGTCCTGCTCTTTATCGACAATCGGGTGATGGCAAGCAGGACGTGCCTGTTGCCTACAGCTGCCGGTTCAACGTGGCGCGCGCAGACCCGGCTGGAAGATGGCATTCTGGGATCGGCGCTGTCGCCGAGTCGACTGCGATCGCGAGAGACCGGCGGAAGAGCACGCGTGTGCTTGTTGGTGCTGTCTCAAAGCCCAGGTTATTAACGCTGTGACACATAGCGCTACCATCATCGGAATGCGATCCCGATGCTGCAGCTGGTGGTGTTCGTGCATCCTAACGCGGCAGGCAACTTGCCAAGCCAGAGGATTCACTTGCGCTCTCTAGCAATTCACTTGCCATTTTGCGTTTTGCACGGAAGCCCTCACTCAACCCCGTTCACCTCGTCTAAAGCCATGGTCTCCATCAGTGCTCTCTTCGTCGCTGCTGCGACGGCACTCGTCGGTTCTGCTGCTGCCAATGAAGCTGCTGCTTCCAAGCTCCCAGTCTTCTTCTTCCACGGTGCTACGGGTAACAAGACCAACGGTGCTGAGATCGAAGCCAACCTGAAGGCTGAAGGCCGCACGTACGTCGCGCTCGACTTCTGTCAGAACGCGTGCTCAGTTCGTACGGCGCTTTCGGTTCAAGTGCAGATGGCCATCAAGCAGATCCGTGGCATCATCGCCCAGAGCCCTGCCACCTACGCCAACGGCTACCACTTCCTCGCTCACTCGCAGGGTGGTTCAGTCTCTCGTGGTGTGGTGGAGGAGATGGATGACCACAAGGTGCACTCGTACATCAGCATGGCTGGAGATGGCAATGGTAACTTCTTTGGTCCCCAGGCTTCGGACGCGGTGCCTCTGCAAGTTTTGCTGCAGGCTCTGGGCCCGTTCGCCATTGATAAGGCTGACTTTGACTTCTCCAAGTACGCCGCGGACTCGACGTCTTGGAATGGCAAGTTCCAGAGCGACCTCATCCAGACGGTGACCACGAACAAGGCGCTGCAGGCCAAGAGCTCCATTGCCAACATCATCGCGCCCCCACTTGCTGATGCTGCTCTGACCAACTGGCTCAACATCGACCCGTTCCTGCCCAAGGTGAACAACCTGCAGAACTGCGGTTCGGACGCCAAGTGCAAGGCTGACCAGGCTCGTCGTAAAGCCAACTTCCTCAAGCTCAAGGCTGCTCACTTCTTCGCGTCGCCGCAGGATGATATTCAAGCCCCATGGCAGAGCTGCCTCCTTGGCAAGTACTCGACCGTGGCGTCGGTGGCGGAGGTTAACTCCAAGTTCAGCAGCTTCAAGATCATCGACATGAAGCAGACCGCCGAGTACACCAAGGATCTGTATGGACTCAAGACGCTTGACACCTCGGGACGTCTGCACATGCACCAGGTGCCCAATGTGCCACACAACTGCTGGCTGTTCGACTACACGTCGCTGGCGACCAAGGTGCCGTGCAAGCACGACCCAGTGTACAAGGCCCAGATCTACCCCGTCCTGGTGTAAGTTTTGTGGTTAGAGGCATCTTACCATTTTAACAACCTAGATCAAAGTCAAGTTGATGCAAGGTAGATATATCTCCATGACTAAGAGTCTAATTCAATCTTTGGACGTGTAGTGCTGTTGCTTTCTCGGTGCAGTCGCAGACCTTTCATCCCTACGAAACCAACCGAGAAGATTTCTAGCCCATGAGCAGTATCATTAGCAGCACTCGGTGTTCTGTACGAGCTGAGGCAAAGAAAACTTCATCAAATGCGTACGCGTAAAATAAGTCTTGCACCTTTGCAGCTTTTCACTCACACTCGTTGATTGTTTCCGACGGATGCTGATTCAGAGTGGCAGATCGTCTTAAGGCCACGGAAGTACGTACAGGTTTTGGAATTCTGAAAAACTTACAGATCATCTAACTATTGAAAATGCAAACATTTGTGCTTTTATACTAGGACGCACTTCGGGCTGCTCAAGTTACCATTGCCAGACAGGAAAAACGTGAACAGGAGCTACGACGTCTGGTAGTTTCCCATGGAATTGCTCAGGATGCTACTGAAGCCAACCCAGCACTAGAAGGTATGACTTTTTACGTCTGGTACTATGGCATCAAGCGTTGACACGAATTCTTGGTTTCTCCAGCAAAAGTTGGTGCTCTGAAAGCGGTGCACGAGAAGAAAGTGCGAGTTTTGATGAAGTCGATCAACCAACTGCAAGAGCAGCTTCAAGGACTGAAAGCTCAAGAAAAAGAGCATCGTCGGTCAGCTTTGATCCAGGACCTGCGCAAACAGCAACGCGAGCAAGAACTGCTAATTGATGTTCTGAAACAGACACTGCAGGAGAAGATCCCGGAGTTTCAGGACTCTCGAGCTCTCGTGAACGACTTCGTGCTCAAGAAAACAGTCGGAGCGCCACTGAGGTTCCGCCCGAAAACACGAGAAGAACTTGAAAATGAACTTCAGGCTTTAGGGAAGAATTTTCAACGGACGGTGGAGAAACTACGACAAGATAACCAACGCAATGCTGAAGCAAAAAAAGAAAAGCATCAGAGCGAAGCGGACGAAGACGCAAACGAAGAAAAGGAAGTTCCTGTTGAATCAAACAACATTGACACGAATGGTAAGCTTCATTTGTTGCAGGTAATCTGGCACACGTAACGCTGGTAACCATTGAGGATTGTGATTCAGCACTGTACGAAGAGATCGAGCAGCTTCGAGCGGAGCTGGCGTCGAAATCGGTCACTATTCACGCCCAAGCAGACGAAATGGCCGAGTTGTATGCCGATCTCGACAAATTGAGAGTGTACGTTTGCTACCATGTTAACTACTGCTGGAAACGTTCATCTCACCTCCTGTGGATGCTGTGGATAGCTTTGAGGACCAAATCGTGAGGAAGAAGCACAAAATTGCACTTCTGAGAGACCAACTCGATCGACAGCAAGCTGAAAATATGGAGTTGGTGCAGGAAAAAGAAGATATGGCGGAGAAGTATCTGCAGCTGCAAGAGG
The DNA here is from genome assembly GCA_000468175.2 of Phytophthora cryptogea. NCBI lineage: Eukaryota > Oomycota > Peronosporomycetes > Peronosporales > Peronosporaceae > Phytophthora > Phytophthora cryptogea. Next base: position 7,789 of record KV744546.1, read on the forward strand.
AAGCTCAGTTCTTGCGTGATATCAACATGGAAGACGCAGGTGCCAAGGATGAGGAGCGACTAGAGCAGTTAGAACTTATTCAGACATTGCGTTCTCGCGAACTCGAGCTACAAGACGAACTGGAGCATCAGCAGAAAAAATGGGCAAGCGATCGCGACACAGTGCACCAGAGATTGCGATTGCTGGAAAAGGAGAAAAAGCTCGCAGAAGAGGAAGTTGTTCGCACGAATTCCGAGTATGCTTCAATTCAAAAGAAGAATGGTACGTCGAATTCAGTTTGTAACCTCATTCAGCACAACGCTAAATAAATTGCCACTACGTTTGCAGGTATTTTACACCAGGAAGTGCACGAGTTGGGGATTGTAGTGCAAGAGGAACAGGACCAAAAACTTCTACTAGCCAACAGAATTGAGGTGCGTTTTAGTAGTGTTGTCTTGCTAACTTTGTGTAGTCTAAAATGTTGAACCATTCTGTCTAGGAACTGGAAACGAAGCTCGTTCAGCTCGAGGCTCTTTCGCAAGAGGAACGTGAAAACAACTCTCGGGCGACAGCTGAAAAACTTTCAGCACTGGAATCTCTGGTTGAAGAGAAAACGATATCGGTCAAGAAAGCAGATCGCCAGTTGAATGCGGCCAAACTGCTCGCACGCCAAGCCAAAAAGGAGAAGGAGAATCTTTTGCTCCGTGTGGCCAAACTCGAGGCTGATTTGGCTGAACGAACTTCTTCCAGCTAAGGACGACACCAACGCAGTGTTCACAACCAACAATAAATGACAATGAAGCTACTGCCCTCGTAACTTTTAAAGTACTAAAACTCTGCTCACATCTCCGACAACATTGCCGTCTCATCTCGTCTCCGACGTTCTTCACGCTCTGCATATTTGAGCTCGAGAAAAGAGTGCCATCGATGCCTTCCACCGCGTGCGTGGTACCAGAAGAGAACTCCAGCAAGCAGAAAAGCACCAAACCCTGACAATGCGTATCCCAGAACCTTCAAACCATCGCTACTTGCAGTGCAAAGTTGTTCCAGTCCCAGTAGCACTCCTGGAAGTATCAAATACGTCACCAGGATGAAAAATACGCCCACAAGTGCCCACGATGCACTGAAGTACGCAACTGAGCGAGCCCAACTCAGTACAGGTCGACGCATGAAATGCAGCGGGTAGAAGAGCACAATGCCAAAGAAGTTGAACCACAAATGAGCGAGAGCAACCGCAACGGACTGCTTGTCACCTACAACCAGTGAAGCGAGCAACGCCGTACCACAAGTACCCAAGTTGGCCCCGACGATCAGCGGATACACTTGTTCGAGCGTGAAAACGCCGAGACCCGCCATGGGTGTCAATGTGCACGTCACGACAGTAGATGACTGCACTGCGAACGTGATGATTGCACCCGCGACGATATTCACATACCCGTTGAACGCAAGCATCCTGGACACGAGCACTTTCGTCGGCCCTAGAAACACCTTGGCCAGCATTTGAATGAACCAAATGAGCGAGAACGCGAGGATGAGGAAGCCGATGACCACCACGATAGCACCAACCTGACCGTCCGTCAACGAGGTGCCTTCGAACGCACCCCCGATCAGCAACGACACGTCGTCGGTGCACTCTTTCTCACCCGAAGTGATGGCAACCACAGCTTGTGTATCGACTTGGATGAGGAGGTTTGCAAACGGTTTGACCATTGCGTCCACGGGACTCGCGAAGTTCCCACTCGATGTCTTGGCATTGGACATGAGCACTGAAAGCCTCTCCAATGGGTGGGCGATGACCTCCAAGGGGAACATGATGAAGACGGACCACAGATTGAACATGGTGTGCACCGTGGCGGTCTCCATGGCGCGCTGGAACCGCGACCGCACTTTGATCTGGCCGAACGCGACCACGATACACGTGACACAAGTGCCGATATTGGCCCCCATGACGATGAAAACTCCCTGTCGGATGGTCAGACCTTGTGTTGCCACCAACGTCACCGTGATGGACGTGATGGTACTGGAGCTGTGCAGGAGCGCAGTGGACACGAGGCCCAATACAAGACCTGCCAACGGGTTGTCGGCGATGGCGAAGGCGTCCTTGGCGTCGCAACCTAAGGCCACGGTGAAGCCGGACTCGATGAACTTGACTGCGACCATGAAGAAATAGAGGGCCGCCAGCATTGCCACCGTGTAGAAGAGACCCCAAAGCACATTGTGCAGCAGCGAATGGCCCTGATACTCGAGTTCCTCGTCGTCTTCGTAGTCGTACTCAAATGGACCTTTGTCGTAGTGCGGACTGCCGATTTCGCTCGAGCTGTCGCTGAAAGCCGAAGCTTGGAGTTTGAGGCATGTGTCGGGCGAGATGAGCACCACAGCAGTCATCGAGTCTTCACACTTGCTCACTACAGCTGAAATTGCGAACTGAGACTGTAGCGTAGTGTACCACGTACTAGAAAGGCCTCACTGTTGTCAGAAGTATCACTACGTGATGACTTGTACCCTTGTCGGTGTATCGATAGCTGTTAGTCCATCCAAGTCGGTTCAGAAGGTGAAAGTCTCACTTGGCAGTGGATGCACGCATCAAGATGCGGACGAGCCAAAATTCCGACATCGCCTTGAGCGCGCGCAGTCGGGCAAGCAAATGTCGCGAACGCTGGCGGAGAAGCGAGCTCGATCATGTGTAAGTACCAAGTCGACTGAACTATGATACGGATCGAATCTGCCCGAGATGCAAGGAACCGACGACTACACGAAAGTGGTCATGACGTGAGCAGGACGAATCTCGTTGGGGTCGTCGAATGTGATGTAGCGGCGCTCTATTACATGCGCAATGACTGCAACGAGTCCACGATAAAACATGTTGGGGTTCCGTCTTGCCGGTGCTAGTCCCGGTCGTCAATGCAGTTGGGACTTGAGAATAGGAACTTCCATGATCCGTCAGGGCTTTCGGACAGTGCAGCGTCCACCAGACAGAGTCAAATGTTAATGATACGCGTACACAAAGGGTATATCCTCGTTTGAATCTCGCGATGGTCGGTGGTCACAAATGCTTCGACTTGACGTACTGGCGGCGATATACACAGTACGCGTTGTCAGTGGTAAACGCATCTTCCACATGGTTCTCTGTTCTCTCTTTGCCGACATCCTTGTCACCGTGGTCACAATAGATACTGTACCATAACCTGGTTCAGCCCAGACCTACTAACGTTCCCCGTCCAGACTCCTTGGTCTTCTCAAGGATCGGAGACTGACAAGTACATCAAACTGCAACCATCAAAAGCCTAACGCGTTCAACTCTCGTTCTCCTGTATCGCCAAGACCGAGAACTTGAACATACTTGTGATCAACTTTCCATTGTCCTCTCTGAGCTTTTTCGACAAGAATCGGCTCACTAGCGTCGCTAATGAAGTTTTCCCGGTCATTGCAGGGCTATCCACCAGCAGTATATGCGTTTTGTTCGAGTCGGCGGATAATTTCCGCGGTGAGACTAGTGCGAGAAAGTGTTCCTGGATCTTCGGGCTGAATGGCGTCATACCAGGCGACATCCGACTGGTCTGCAAAACAGCTTCAAAATCTTTTATCGAACTGGTAACTCCACGCTCCAAGAAAATATTGGCCTTCTTGCTGCTGCATGAAAAAATTGCGAATGACTGTCGTGACTTCAGAACAGAAGAAGAAATCCACTTACTGTACGTGTACATCCTTCATTTAAGCCATTGGTTGGCTTTTGCTCCTTCTTCATAAAAACCGGTGGCAAGACAGCTCGCACAACGCGTTTAACACCGAAATTCGCAGCTGGTACCCTAAAATGGCATAACAGATCAACCCAAGCCCAACACTTTGATTCTCTTGCAGCGATGTCCTCGTCCCCCGCGTTTATCATCGTGCGTAACGTCCAGGAGGACGAAATCCTCTCCCACCCTTTGGTCCTTCTCGACGGTTACGTCCACAACCTCATCCCCACCGAAACGCTCTTCCTGGAAGCTCGATTAGACGATTTCCGGTCTTCGCAATGGCCGATTTCGGTCTCCAGTGGGCATTTCAAGGCGTTCGTGCTGCTCCCGAGTCCCGGCAAGTTCGCCGTCACTTTACGCGTCCCTGGGGTCATCGAACGCATCTTTTGCATTGAGTACCGTCCGCCCATCACCCCGTACGTGGTGAAATTCCATTACCAAACGTGCTCGGACTCGAGTGTCCACGACGGTTTCGATGCTCCCCCCGGTGTGGACAATTCCGACAGAGCAGCAATTGCAAAAGTGCGATTCAACGCTTTACTGCTGCAAATGGCAACTGCGGAGCTTTTCCACGCCGCCGGGTTACCTCGACAGACGTTCGCCATGGAATTCGTAGCCGACGGACTCCCGGGCGTGAATTTATTGCGCTGTAGCTTCACGAACGCCCACGCCCGGTCGGTGGACGGCCAGGAGCTCATCAAACTGGTGGAGAAGGACATTCTGGCCACTGGGGCGGATGACCACCCGGAATTTGAGTTCAAACACGCAGTGGTGCTGGGCTGTTCGAGGTACAACACGGAGACGAGGAAGGCTGAGGGGCACACGGCGCTCGGAGGAGGAAAAGTGGGCGTGTTTGGTTCGTGCGGACTGCACACGTGGCCATGTCATCTGGGCGAAGTCACTACGTGCTGTCTGAATAATACTCGTATCGATCAGCGGTATCTGCTGGACGATAGCTGCTTCCGGGGAACGTACTGGGCCAACTATTCCACGGGTATCGGCGCCATGCTGCACGAGATTGGACACACTTTCGGGCTTGGACATGCCACGAGCGGCATCATGGCTCGAGGCTTTGACGACATGAATAAACTCTTGTGCATCTACGAAGCCGATCCGCACTCGTCGCAGATGGGGTTCCATCAAGCCACTGCACAAGGCTGGTTGAGCTTGAATCATGCGGTGCTGGGTGAAGTGATAAGCCGTGGAGGAGCACATTGGAACTCTGGTTCGGCACAGCTACTACGTCACTGCCCGTGGATCTCCGGACACGCAAAGTTGTCCCTTGTGGGACCTACTGTGAGCTGGGACGATTCCGTGCGCGGGCCCGTTGGGAATGGTCAATACAATGGCACGCAGGTTGAATTACCAGTGACCAAGCAGTCGATGTCGGAGGCTGACGAGATCGGAGCCGTGATGGTTGATGCTGGCAAATACGTGAATCGCCTTGAAACCTTCACGCGTGCTCAAGTAGCAGAGTTGGAGCGCAACGAACCGCTACGTGCAGCTGGAGACAAGCACTGGTTCGTTCTAGCTGCAGGAGAGTACATCTCTCGCGTGGATGTCCGTGCGATGGCGTGGATCGACGGACTTCAGCTTCATACGAACCTTCGTTCATCACGTTGGTTTGGTGGCACCGGAGGTACACTTCATGCGTTGCAAGTCGCTGACGGATGGAAAGTTAGCTCATTCTTCGGAACGAAGGGTGATTCGTACGTCGGCAAACTTGGTCTACGGTGCCTGCCACTGGTATCTCCACCTTTGACTCCACACTCGCTCGAGATTAATGGCTGCTACAACGACATCTTCTCATATCCACCAGCAGGAAAAGCCTTAGAAGGTGGGCCCAAGACGCCATTTTCGATCTCTTTGCCTACGATTGGAGCTGTCGTCGTCCAGTGCCGGAGATTTGTGGAGTCGATCCGTTTACTGTCTCCGGAAGAAGCCACGAACAATTCCAGAGATCCTAAGTGCTACCGCTCCAGTGAACACGTTTTTCAACTTGCATCCGGAGAGAAGTTGGTAAAGCTCGAGGTGTACAGTGGCCATTGGGTCGATTGCGTCCGCTTCACCACAACGCTACGCGTTAGTCCTTGGTTTGGTGGAGGCAGAGGTCCAAACAATACGGTCATGGAGTGCCCTGTAGGTCATCATATTTGCGGGCTTCATGGAGTACATGGACAGCAATACCTGGGCTCAGTGGGGACACTTTACTGTGCTGATGCGAAGGTTTCAAGCCACCCCCGTAGCTTTGATCAAGTCACCGCACTGGAACTGGCGCAACCGCGAATGTTTTGGGTAATGAGAACGTTGCCGCTCTCGAATCAAGCCCCCGACCAACTTCCAGGGTCGCCACTTGGCATTTTGGTCGGCGTGCAAGGCGGTTCAGTGACATCGGTGCAGTCTTTCGACAGTGCGTCAATGTTTGATGAGCTTGTGAACCAACTTCACACCACTTTTGTGATGAGCAGCAGTCCGTACCAGGTGCACTGCGTACCTCTTGCAGCTGGCGAAAAGTTGGTGCAGATCGACGTAAGTTTCCGCCCCTCTAGTGCATACAACCCAGACACAGCAATTAACGGAGTATGCTTCCACACTTCCACACGCTGTTCATCATGGTTTGGTGAATATCGTGAATCGAACTTGCGCTTCTTCATGGCTCCATCCAAGAGCAGTGTGACCAAACTCACAGGAACCTACATGAACAGCGTCTTGACTGATCTCACCGGGGTGGTTGGCGAAATCAAAACTCGTTCAAGCCACTTTATACCTGATGCGCGCGTTTTGACCGATAACGGGACGTACGACGTGCGACTAGAAGCAGCTCCGCCAGACTTCGGGATTCAAAATGTGCTGCTAGTGGAGAAAAACAATGGCGACAACCGTGACCAACACGCGTGGACGTGGAACCAGCCCGGATTGCCGTGCCCACGGGTGTGGCGACTACCCCAAAAGATGCTGGAAGACCAAATTGACAGCGATGATCGCCAGAAAACGCTGTTTCAGAAGTACATTGTTGGAGCTATCGATTCTGGTGGGGCTTACAGCAAGACTCCCGCTCCGGCACGTTAGTAAATTCCCACAGACAATTCCTTTCAACACAAAAGTCAACCAGAAGTGTCAACCTCACCCGAAAAACATGAAGAAAAAAACACTCACAGTCACGAGATAGAGTCCACTTGCTATTGAGGTAAATCGCATGTCCTCACTGTCGACTTCACCTCTCTAATTGTCACAGGTAGTTTGGTTTGCGCTTATTCTTGATCAGAGTCGGGGGAGATTGCTAGGTTCGGCATACTTTCAACGAACGCCAGCGAAACGGCACTCTCACGGAAGCCATGCAGCAGGTCCCGGCATTGGTCCTGGTCCAGTGCGTGATACACTCCGTAGTGTTCGTCAGCCACAACGTCGGCGACCTCTAAGGACTTCTCTAGTAGCGGTCGTGCCAGCTCTGCCTTGGCGTCCTCCGGGTAGTGGTTTAAGCGCATGATAGTTTTAGCCGACTCCAGCTGAATAAAATGCAAGTTGAAGACCAGCGCTGGCAAGCAACGCTCTCGAACGACGGCATCCGCTGTGGCATCGTTGGAGCAGCCCACGAGCCACCCATTTTCAAAGTGTAGGACATCCAGCGTTGCTGCAGTCGATCGCGATACATGGAACATCAAATCTGCCAGGTAGTCCTTCTCCTCGCTATACAGCGACAGCGCCTCTGCACCAGGATTGTTAATGCAGTTTCTCCACAAGTCGTACTGTCCGCATGCCTGAATGTATGCGCGCCAGCAGAGATATTCGCGCATGGCTCGCTCAATTTCATCGTCATCACGCAGCACCTGAGCGGAGCGATGCAAGTCGAGCACGCCAATAGAGTCCTCTGGGAGACTTTCTTCCACCAGTTCCTTCACAGCAGCAAACTTCCCCTCCATAAGAAATTGTCGTGTGAGAAGGTTGGCACGAACCAGCGCCTCTGCTCTGTGTTCCGAGTGAAAGCACAAGAATTCAATTGTCCTGATCCGTCTTCGGTCAATCTCCGAAGTGGGTACGTCTGATGACACAGGCAGGCCCTTTTTCTGTTGCTCATCACGCGCCACCAACCGATACTCTTCGCACAGGCGCTCGACCACAGACTGTAACACTGCTGACAATACATCCATCCCCGCGTAATCTAGAATTCGCTTAATGCACATCTCGCGCTCCAGGCTATCTTCGACAGTAGATAGCATTTGAACGTAAATCTCGATCGCACCCTCCGTCGGAAGTCGAGATGCGTAGATCGGCACAAACTGCAGCTGACGATGCTTCACCAAGTGGCGAATATACAGCTTCAAAATCATGTGACCTGCCTGCTCGTCGAAAAGCTCGCCCGTGAAGCCAGCGAACATGACGAAATGAGCAGCGAAGCGCAGGAACAGCGAGGAAGAGGAGTCCGATTGAACCGCAGACTCCAGCTTCAGATTCCAATTGTACGAGTCGTCCTCCGGATTAAACAGCAGCGTGTCCAAAATACTCGATACAATGTACTCAAATTTGGCAGTCACCAACTTGGCTTGAATCTGACGATGGGGTTGGTTGGCCTGCATTCGAACAAGTTCGCTCTGGCTGCCACATAGCTCATTGAACAACGTGTCCAGATCCACCTGATAGCGCTTCAGATACTTCGTCTTGTCTAACAAAGTTGAGTAGTGACGCAAGTAGTGCGCGTTGTTGCCCACAATCAACTGTGATGATTGGACTTTCACCTTCAGCAACTTAAACAATATTTCATCGAGTTGCTGCTCCGTAATACCTTGCAGGTAAGCCCAGCAGTGGTCCTCCCAGCTCTCGCACAGCGAGCTCTTCGTAATGACCTGGATATTACCACTCAGGGCCGCATAAATAAGCTCTTCGTACTTCTTTGCAAGCAAGCTGCTGCTCTTGGATAGTTTGCCATCAACAGCTTGCTCCGACAAGCGCCAGCACATGGATTTCCATAGCGCACGGAATGGATTTCCCCATCGCTCCAGCGACCTGTCTTCACGCTCGTTGCTCTCGCTCGCACCGACGGGGTTGCCTCCAGAGAGACTCGCAGCTCTCCATGACTGGCCTAAACGAATGCAGAGATCAATAGCATCGTCCATGCGTCCAGCACGGACATATAACCAGACAGCCTTCATCAGCTCAGCCTCATCCTCCGTGTCATCAGGCAGGATGTTGTCGTCACCGTCGCGCATCGCCGCATCAGGGTCCATGTGGATGCCAACGTCTCTAGGGTAATTCTGTTTGCGGGTCATCCGCAGTGTGCGTGACCCACTGGCACCTCGCTTGTCACTGATGTTGATCGTGTCCTCCAGCGCCATGCTCTCCAGCCAAGCCTTGACAGCGCGTTGAATTTTATACGTTTCGTTGCGTGTCTCAAGCAAACGCACGGCGTCGTCCTCGAGCATCTCGAAGCGCAGCTCTTCGGTCTCCGTGCCGAGCATCATCAAGCTGTCCTCTCCGTCGGCCAGTTCCTTATTAGTGTGGCACACCTGCCTCAGCTCAAACAGCAGTCTCCACGTGTTGCGTTCATCGCGCAGCTCCTTAATGTCTTCCTGCAGTCGTTTCTGCGCCATGGTGGGGACGTTGCGCGTTTTCCCACTGCCTGAAATGGCCGCCTCGAGCTTCTCCAGCCGCGTCTGCAGCACGTCAATGTATCCACTCAGCAGCTTCTCACAGTACAGATCCGAGTCCTGCACGCGCTCCAAGTTGTCATAAAAGTCGGCCGCCATCTCGGCGAATGCCGCCTCCTCGGGTCGTACATGACGGGAGTACAAGTCTCCCGTGGCAGTAGACACGGCCTGGTCCACCGTCGCGAGCTGGTTTCTCTCCTGCAATTGGTCAATGGTCAGTGCCTGGTCCTTAGCGTACACGGAGGAGATGGACGAGATGGACAGTTTCGGGTCTGTCCGTTGCGACGTCCTCCAGTGTCCTCGTGCAGCCAGAAACGAGCCGCCAATAGCTGCAGCCTTGACGATGTGGATGGCGCCTTCGAAGCCCATGCCGCAGTCCACCACGAGCCACGCGTCCTCCACCAATTGTCCGCCAAAGAGGACTCTGGCGTCCTTGGAGGAGAAGCCCAAGGCTCGCGCCGCGTCTCGCCGTTCACAGAGCAAATGTTTGAGGTCTCCGATGGTCGTAAAACGAGGATCCACGTCCACAAACTCCGTGGATTGGTCAGGAAAGACGCCCTTGACGTGCACAAGCCCCGGACGCACCGAGGAGCGCACGACCGGCTCCAGCAGGCGCGCGTCCTCGTCGTCCGACGCCGTTTGCAGCTGCTCGGGGTCCTCGAACGCGGGGAGAGCGGAGGGCGCGTCGCCCAGAGACGCCAAGAGACTCAGCGACTGGTCCGCGCGGTCGATCAGACGCTGCATGCGCTCGGAAGAGGGACGTCCGGCCATGGGATTTCGACTGTAAGGCGTTTGGGCGATCGAGTGGGCTGGAAGGCAAAAGGGAATGACAGGTGTACCAATATGATGGTACAACACATTGGAGCAATCTTTAAGAAACAGTGAGGAAGGCACTTGACGTGTAGACTCGACTGAAGAAGGAGTCGTTCGTTCTGTGGAAGGAGAAGAAAATAGGATACAGACAGCGAAGAGTTGCAAGGTGGTTGGATGCCTTCACAATTGGTTGTTTGCATTAAGTTGCTGAAAGACTTGAAGGATGTCAAGAGATGGTAAAGTATCCATTATGGCCATTCAATTGCGGCAAGACCTTCCTATTTATCGCTGAGAAGCTTTCTCGTCACTCGCCAGCTGCCAACAAACGAATGCACGTTGCAGCGTATCCCTCCTCAGTCCAACATGGCTTCAGATCTTTCTTATGGTCGTGTAGCCATATTACTTCCTGTACCGTTCATTCTCTCTAAAGTGCGGTCGCGTCTCAATAGCCATCCATCAGTCAAACCGATCATTAGGCAAAGTTACTTGAGACCTCCTAACTCCCTCCTCTCCTCACTATGCAGCTCCTGATCGGCAAGAAGCCGGGCGACGAGGAGCTCAAATGTTTCCTGGTGCTGTCGCTCACTGGCGCCTCCTTCTCCGTGGGCACGGCCGACAAGAAGTACGCGAGCTGCGGCCCGCAACTGCGCGTCACGCCCGACGCCGAGCTGCTCTTCTCGGCCAACGCCGTGTGTCGCTACGTGGCGGCGGCCGCCAATCAGCTGCAAAGTGACGACTTGGCCGTGGACGAGTGGCTCGAGTGGGAGGCCAATACGCTGGCTCCGTGGCTGCGGGTGGCCAAGGCGGCCAGCAACAAGAACGGAGAGCTGTCGGCCCAATTGGTCGCGCTCCTGGAGGCCAAGGAGGAGGCGCGGCCCAAGAGCAGTGGCGACCTGCACTTTCTCTTCGGTTCGGAGCTGTCACTGGCCGACGTCGTGGCCGGCGTCACGCTGCGCGCGGCCTTGAAGCTCATTAAGGAGCAGAAGGACGAGGCCCCCGTGCTCCAGACCGTCCGCAAGTACGTCACGCAGCTCTTCGCCCGTGAGGACGTCGCCAAGGGCGTGGCCAGCATGAAGAACGCGGGCAAGAGCGCCAAGAAGAGCGGCGCGCCCGGCGCGGCGTCGGGTGCCCCCGCGGCGGCGGTCAAGGACGTCGTGCGCTCCACGTTCAAGCTGGACGACAAGCTTGCGCAGGGCCTGACGTACCACAACATTCTCGAGGTGGTCGAGTCCATCTTCGGTGCGGCCATCAAGGCGGCGTACCCCGGACTGGACATCCCGCCCGTCGAGGTCACGCGCACCAACGTCAAGAACGCCAAGTTCGGAGACTACCAGTGCAACTCGGCCATGTCCATCTTCACGGCGCTCAAGGGCACGCCCAACGCCGCCCGCTCGCCGCGTGACGTTGCCAACACGATCATTGCCGCCATGCCCGAGACGCCCGTGCTGGACCGTCTGAGCGTTGCGGGCGCGGGCTTCATCAACGCCTTCCTGACCAAGGAGTTCGTGGCCAAGCGCCTGCAGAACGTGCTGGTCAACGGCGTGCTACCGGCGCCCCAGAAGAAGCAGACGATCGTCGTTGACTTCTCGTCGCCCAACATCGCCAAGGACATGCACGTGGGCCACCTGCGCTCCACCATTATTGGTGACACGATGTGCCGCATCCTCGAATTCCAGAACCACGACGTCAAGCGCATCAACCACGTTGGCGACTGGGGCACCCAGTTCGGCATGCTGATTTGCCACCTCACGGAGACGTACCCGAACTGGGAGACGGAGATGCCCAACGTGACGGACCTGACGAAGTTGTACAAGGCCGCCAAGGAGCGTTTCGACGCCGATGCGGAGTTCCACGAGCGCTCCAAGGCGCAGGTGGTGCTGCTCCAGTCTGGTGATGGGAAGTCCCGCAAGGTGTGGACGACGCTGTGCGACATCAGTCGCCGCGAGTTCCAGAAGGTGTACGACCGCCTTGGTGTGTCACTCAAGGAAATGGGCGAGTCGTTTTACAACCCGATCATCCCGGGTGTGCTGGACCAGCTCCGCGCCAAGGGCCTCATGGAGGAGAGCAACGGCGCCGAGGTGGTGTTCACGAAGACGTATAAGCAGCCATTCCTGCTTGTGAAGAGTGACGGCTCATACCTGTATGCTACGACGGATATCGCTGCTTTGTGGTACCGCCTGCACGAGATGAAGGCCGACCGTATTATTTACTACACGGACTACACGCAGAAGGATCACTTTAACTTGCTGTTTGAAGTCGGGCGCATGTCGGGTATTTACGACCCAACCAAGCAACACACGGACCACGTGGGGTTCGGTACTGTGAATGACGAGTCGGGCAAGCGCTTCAAGACTCGTTCCGGTGAAGTCGTGCGTCTGGTAGAGCTGCTGGACGAGGCCAAGGTGCGCATGAAAGCGCAGCTTGTGGAGCGTATCGAGGCTGGACAGACGTCGCTACCGATGGAAGAGGTGGACGCAGCCGCCGAGAAGCTCGGCTACGGTGCCGTCAAGTACTTCGACTTGCGTCAGAGCCCCACGTCCAACTACATCTTCAGCTTCGACCGCATGCTGTCCACGAATGGAGACACGGCCGTGTACCTCATGTTTGCTTACGCGCGTCTGTCCTCTATTATCCGCAAGTCAGGCGTCGACATGGCCGCTCTCGTGGCGCAGCAGCAGAAGGAGGGCAATGTGCTCAAGCCCGAGCACCCGACGGAGCAGGCTCTGGTCATCGAGCTGCTGCAGCTGCAGGACGTGATTGAGTTCATCAACAAGGACTTGAACTCCAACCGGCTGTGCAGCTACCTGTACACGATCTCGGAGAAGGTGCAGACCTTCGCGACGGCGTGCCGCGTGCTGGGTAGCGAGGAGCAGAGCAGTCGTCTGCTGCTGTGCGATGCCACTCTCAAGGTCATGAAGACGTGCTTCTCGCTGCTGGGTATCGACCCGCTGGACCAGATCTAAGTCGTCGGGGGCGGCGTTTACTATGAGGCAGTCAGGTGAGAAGCAGATCCTTCGGCTTTCGACGTGAAAGGTGAAATGAAGCTCAATATTTGATTAGGAAAGTTCTAACTCGCAGGCATTTCTCAAACTTGCGCGTGTCATGTGAAGGCTCTAGTACTGTATGCAGAGTTGGTGACGAATCATCGGTAGTTGGACAAGTAGACAAAATTACAGGCTCCCGGCGAGCTCTATGCGGTGGTGTAGTGCGTTCCAGTTTCAGTCTCAAGTACTGTGCAGTCGGACAAGATGAAGCGTAACGAGTACGCGGACAGCCGCTGTCCGGTGCCCGACTCGGCACCGTCGTCCATGTCTTCATCGTCATCTTCTTGTGCGACTTCGTCATCGGATGCAGCGGCCAGTACGGCCGGGTCTATGGGGTGGTCACCCTTGTAACTTGGTGGTGGCAGTGTCGGCACGTCGGCGGGCGTGAGCTGCAGCTCGGACGGCACTTGGCCTCCCACGAGCTCTAGATACTCCTGCGTGAGCTGTTTGATCTTTTGCTGGATGCGAGCCTTCTGCTCCGCATCCGAGACGTGCGCCATGTACTTGCACAGATGCTGGATCTTGATGAGCTTGGACGACACCTGACGGTACGGCCACCGCTGGATCTGCTTTCGACGGCACACGCGCTTCACCACGGCCTCGCAGCTCCCGAGACGGCGAGCAGCTTCTCGCAGTGGCAGGTGGTAGTACTTCTGCAGCTCGGAGAGCTCAAAGTCGGCGCTGGAGCTGGTCATTTTGAGGTGGTGGGGTGGTGCTGAGTCGGTGTTGTTGCTGTGGAGCTGATGCGCTTAGGAGCAACTTGCGAAGTGAGGAAGCACTCGGAGATGGTGGTGTGCAGCTTGCGAGCAGGTGGATGAGCGTGTACCGTGGAGTGGCCACGCCGAGGAGCGCCGCAGAAAGTGCGTCGGCATGAAGCGGAGGAGCGCGATGACGAGAAATTGAAGTTCGGTCAAAGCTTCGCGTGCCAATCGATGGAGATCAGCAGTTGCTGGATGGATTCTGGAGCGGTGCGGGACGGACGACACGTTGAGCGACCGGCGAGCGAAGCGTTGATTTCGCTGCCTGACCGGCGTCGAGGTTGCACCCCACTCAGCGATGATCAACAGACAGACAACCGAGACAAGTGTGTGGGCGTGGCGTTGCCGTTGAACTGATCGTGGCGCACGCATCCTGTCGCCGGATTCCTGCGGCGGCGGAGCCTATCTGACAGATTGCTACATTGGCGGCAACACGATGCATGGTGCGGCTCGCGACTTGCACAACAGCTCTGCAAAATCCATCGCCCAGCGTCTTGGACATCGCTGTAAGCAGCGAGGTGATTGTCGACACGACGCGGGCGTTGTGCGGTCGTCCTAGGAACACGAACGCCGGCACTGAGATAGACAATACAACTGAAAGTGGACATCAAGTCGCGTGCAAGTGGCTGCCACGGTTGCCGTATTGTCGTGTGAGCTGCACGTATATCGTAGCATGTTCATACACGAACCAACCTAAACAAGCATCTTGGCTTGAGCCAAAACTGATAGTGGACGGAGACCGACCAGATATGCATGCCAGGAGGACGGTCTCCATGCGACAAGCGCCGACCGTTTCGAGCGTCTTCACCTCAAAGATCCTCTCACTTCAGAGAGCTGGTTCAGCGCCGGATCGTCTTTCTTGTCTACTTGCGCTCGGCCAGCCAATTTTGCAGAACGGGAGATCGCAGATAGAGTCTCGGATATGGTGGCTCGGCTCCCGGACACCGGGCCGGAGCGCGCGGCTCCACCGAGCTCCAGCTCCGGTCCAGCGGGGTGCCCTCTTCGTCATGGCGTCGAGATCGGCAATCCGATTGCCGATTGCCAATCGACACGCGCGATCGAGCGTGTTGCTCAGTCGCGTACACAGCCAAGCGTACGCGGCGCCCCAGCCACAGATCCGTCGGCCAGCTGTGTCGAAGCCGTGTAGGTTCGCGAGAGCTCTCCGCGATCGGCGCGGACGTGACCGGAGCCGCTCACGGCGCTGCACGGCGTAGACATGCCTACACACAGGAGCAGCTTCAGTACACGCGCGTGCATTGTCGCCAAGCTCTTATAACTATAATAGTACTCGCGGCGTTGCTGCCCCCCCCACCGAAGCGCGCAATAATGAAGCTGTAGCGCCGCTGCGTCGCTTGTAGCGCGCAAACTCGAACACAAGTGCAATGTTATGACCGCCCCTTCCTGCGTCCGCCACGGTAAACAAACCCAGCTGCCTGGATCGCCTCGCGGCCAGCACCACAACTCGCTGCCAGGCGGCGACAGGGCTATCCTCTTGGCTGCATGCGTACGTTACGAGCAAGCGACTACCAAAAGCAAGCGCTCTACTGCTTCAACGGCGTTGGATGGCTCGGGCGACATTAAATGACAATTTCGATGGCGAACAAGCAACCGCTTGCTCGAATCCAGCAGCGCGCAGCCAGCGACGGGGTCTCGCCGGATCGACACGTCGAGCGGAGAGTAAAATTCGGTGCTCATCTTGTGGAACGGTGGCGTGCGGCGCTTCGGCGTGGCTCGGAGAGAATGGCCGGAGAGGCTGTGCGTGCGTGGCGAGCACCCGGCGAGCACGCACGATTTCCGCGAGCTCTGTCTAGCCGTCGGCTTCGCTTGTCAAGCCGCCACCAACGACACTGCGAGCTTTGTTGCGATCTGCGCTGCGGCTTGTCGAAATAAAAAGGTCTAGCGGACAACTTGTGCCAGGAAGAGTGCTCGGAGACGTGGCGGCCACGGTGGACAAGCAGCGTGATGGCCTTGACGTCGCAGTGCGCCGCTTGTATGTGCCGGAGCGACTCCGGCATGAGACGTGAAGATACTTTGGCGGTCTCGACAGTGTCGACACCTCGTCGCTGGGTCGACAATGAGACAACAGTTGTTGAACTGAATAAGATCGCGGAACGTTCAGCGCACCTCTCGGTGGCTACGCTGATGTGTGCGCCTTTGAGCTCCGCTCCAACTCGGTGGTGAGTCGCTTGAAAGCCAACAGTTCCGGCAAAGGCACGGCAGCGGTGTCGTGAGTATCGGCAGCGCAACGCGAAGCCATCAGCTGGCGCCGAGCGCACAGTATCTCGGTGGCAAATCCTCTTGTCTTTGGCTCGGCGCTGCCTCCTCGACGGTTCTTGGGGACGAGGAGAGCTTGCTCCCTCCCTCTCTGCGGATCCCATTCTCGCTCTCTGCTTTGTTGCCCGCGCAGTGACACTTTCGCAGTGGCAGGGCGCGAACGATTTCATTTTCATGTGCGGCAGCCTGCCAAGTCTGACGCGCAAGGGGAAGAAACTGTATCCCGTTGGAACATTATGCAGTGGTCATTGACCACTTGTCCGGGCTGCACATCCTCTCGACTTTCGATTTGTGACTAAAGCGCGATCTTTCCGCTAGTGACCGGTATCAGGTGCAGCTTTTGCCAACCCCCAATTCCTGGCACCTGCTTCTCAGTGGGAAGTT
>KV744549.1:0-16166 GCA_000468175.2 Phytophthora cryptogea
CCGAGGTGTGCCGCATTCCAAAAGAGACGTGCATATCATTCAGATCCCACTCGAAGCAGTGACCAGCTGTCAGAACGTACTGCGGTGCAATGAGAGCACCTCCACAAAATGTTTGTCCAGTGAGACCATTCCGTAGACTTGTCAAATAAGGGAATTTTCCGGGTCTGGCATCGAAACCACCGACAATTCTCTCTTCGTCAACAGCATCTTCCAGCTCAATGTCGTTCTTATTGACGTCGGTGAACGAAAGACCGTTTACCAGCATAACGAGCATGGAGGCGTATGCACCGACTTGAGCGAGGTTCATGGCAGTTACTTGGTAGTGAAGTTTGTGGTGATTGCAGGTTGAGCCTTTGGTGGGAAAAGCTGGAATGAACTCATTTGTTCAATTAACTACCTGTTTGAACCGGCCCCCAGTCTTCTGGGCTATCTTGAGTGTTGTCGATTGAAGCTGGTGTGTTTCTATCCCTACTGACAACTATACGGTTTGCACATGCCGAAACATTTTCTTTTGCCAGAGGGGGCCAGCATGAGTATCCTATAAATTAGTTTGCGCAGTTATCCACTTTTTGTATTTTAATTATACTCGATACACAGTCGCGCATGGGTAGTAAGTGTACCAACACTTGCAGCCTGAAATATTTGCCATTCTTCTCTGATGGTGCTTGACATTCCTGTTGGTACACGAAAACTCAATCTCGCGTTGGAGACTGTAAACTGGAATCAAACAGTGCTGTTTCGATGATTATCCATTCTGGAGTTGGTATTTCAGTGAATGAACACTTACCAACAATTCTGGTTTGAAAATGAAGTGCACCAGCATTCAGCTGAGATATAGTAGCCTTGTAGGCGCGAAGCCAGTGCTAAAGGCAACTTGATCCAATCATATTATAGTTCTCTTCATCCTGGATTTCACTGCCTACATAAATCTGACTAATGGCCCGTTGCACGACACAATAAACCTATTACATGCCCGTTCCACAACACAACGACTTGAAGATACGGCTGCATATACTTACTAGCACTTGAAGTGTTTCCCAAGTGCATGTGCTGTGGCCAAGTACTACTTGCCTACACAATCATCTCGTTCTGAGGTTACTCTAGCCATTTAATGCCCCCTTCTGTTTAGATACGACAACTTGCACGAATCCGTTGACTTATTTGTTGGACGTTGCTGCATGCAAGTACATGTAGTTGAATTAAGCAATGAAAGTTGCTGACAATGCATCCACTTACTACATTTACATATGACTACACGATCGGCTGCTGAAGAAATGGCAAGCACTGTCCACAACAATGTCTGCCAATCCATACGGTCTGGACATTTATCGTAGAATAATTAATCTACGTGGAAATGCATCGATATCAAAGCATGTTGCAGTTTAGTCCCGGACATGCCGAGAATGACCCGTGACTCACGGTCCGCAAGGGCCCGAACACAAGTAACAAACTGATAATCCCGCAGTATTACTTACATAAATCTGACTAATGGCTCGTGAGTGATCGTTTAAGCTTTTAAGAAAAGTTGAAGCGGCTCAGTTACAGCAGCAAACGTACATGTACTTCGATACACTACAGATGCAATATGTGTACTTGCAAGTTATCATAACTCCAGAATCGCAGAGAGAGACGAGACCCGTTCACCATCACAAAAATTTGATGGCCTGTTCTCACTACGCTAAGTAGGCACTTCAAGTCCATGTTCAGTGCACGGGTTAATTCTTGCAATGTGCAGGTTGGATTGTCTCCGGGCTCCTCTAATCTCATCTTGCTGCCCCCATCAAATTCAAGAATCCTGAAAGTAATCCTGAATCAACAATTCTATCGGAGTGGCATGCGCACATACGCGTACCGTATTCCACAGGCTGTAAGGTGCACTCCATCTCGTCATCAATTCCTTAGTCAGTCGCTGGTACTTCACTGACATTTTGATTTTGGTCGATAACTGGTTTGTCGATCCGATGTTTGCCATTGTTTTCGTTAAACCACATTGCCACGATTTTTATTACAATTGGAACTTGTTCTGTAATGTGATGTCTTATCGTGTAGGTCGGGCATGGATGCTTCTTTCTCGGTAATACGAATTCTTGCAAACTTTTCATGGGCAACATTTGCTGGTTCATGGAAATAGATTTATGAAATGGCACCTCCAGTTTTCGCTCACTACTTGTCTGCTTCTTGCAATGTCTTCACTTTTGACTTGAGTGCCTCAGCTGGAAATGTTAGTTTTTGTCCTCCGAGATATCGACTGCGCATTGTTTGCAACTCGTCGGTGGCGCGATCCCTTTCATCGCGTGCCAGTAAGGCGAGAACTTGAATTTCTTTGTGCAAACGCAACATTTGTGACGTAATTCTCTCTTTGCTTTGGCGGTGCATGGTTTACAGTACACTTCGCGTCCTTCTCGGTATGCTTGAATAAACGTACTTCGCGAAATCACCGTGATAATTCCACACAAAGGGCAACTACACGTCATCCACTTGGGTTTTACCACATTCGCCATTGCTCCGACCACACCAGCGCTCTTCAAGACCTTTGTCTTCTCTGTCAACATCGGCACTTTTGACTGGTTCCAGTTTCAGAGCTTTACATACCGAATTACACTTGTGAGTCACGAAGAAAGCGGCCATTCCAGCGTCCGAAAGATTGCCACACTCGAATTTGTCTCTTTGCTTCGAGTGGATCTGCGGGTCCGTGAAAATGCAGCCAACCCCTTGGAGATCAACGACCATCAGCTCACCAAATGTCTTCTGCCAGGTGAAATGGCTGAAAGCCTGGGCCGTGTCACTTAGGTTCAGACCTTCGTCGCTGGTCCAGCCGTTGTTGTTGTTGTACTTCTTGTACTCCCCTCGAATGTACGGCTCCGCGGTGAATACCGACATTGATGCGTTCAGACCAGCTTTACTTGGATCTTTGATCTCATACCAGCACGTGAAAATGAAGTCCACACCATTTTCCACTTCTTCCAATAGTGAGAACTCCGTAGCAAGTCGTTTGGCCACAACTTGCATTTTCACGTCGTTCACCAAAGCGTCCTTGGATGCTGAAGCCGCACGAGCAGCTCTTCCAAAGTAAAACTTCGCCACGAGATACTTTTCCATTTTGCAATCGTACATGGCATGTGCAGACCGCATCGCTCCTTTGGCGAAGCAAGTTTTCGTCAAGCGAATAGTTGTTTCCTGCTGCACATGTTTCAAATTCAAATGTTTCCAGTCGATAGCCTCATCGGGTCAAAAGTGAAGTGAATGGCCGACAGCAACGATGTCCGTACAGAAGTTAGTTTCGTTCCAGTCAAGTGATTTCACTTGGGGTGAGGGGACAATTGCCACCTCCTTTTCGTCTTCATCTCCTTCCACCACGTGAGATAAAGGACGACCGACTCCTCTGCCATTCGAGCCTTTGGAAGCTCCAAAAACCACTCTTAAGCTTTCCGTCACGCTTCTTTCCTTACCTGCCTGTAATGAAAATTTTGCCGAAGAATGAACGGTACTCGCAAAGTGAACAGCATCGTGTGCATTCGACAACGAAACCTGTTGGAATTCCCGACCAAAACCATCACAACTTCCTGCACCATTAAACTCTTTCTGAAGGATCTGTGTCATCTTGTCAAATTTTGTGCTGTATCAACTTCGAGGAACGTGAAATCGATGCCACGCTTTGCAAGTTCCCTCATTTGTGCGCAGATATCAGGACTTTGTTCAGTCTGTCTTTGGTATACCATATCATCATTCAAGCCATGAAATTTGCTACCGTGACAAGGGCAGTCAGCAATAAGTAGGATACGCTTTGCGTCTGCTTTGAACGGCATCTCAAATGCTGCTCCAAGGCCACCATAGATACATCACCTCCACCAAAAGCGCTAAGAGATCCGATAAATCATCGCACGACCTGCACGTCAGTTGTCAATAATGTTTGAATCTGTAAGCGTTTTTCACCGTCAGAGAAGTCACGGTACGCAACAAAGCCGACACGAACGTTTGCGCGGGGATGGTCACGCTTGACGTTGTCGATGGTAGAGGCAATTGCTGCCTTTGCTTTCCCAATCCACGGCCTCATCGACCCAGTGCATTCCATACAAGGTCAAGCTGATTGGTCTTGGCAATTTTCTGTTGGATTTGGGTCTCAACTCGAGCAATCAGGTGCTCCAATTTCGCTTCGGAGCTCACTGAAGTCCTTCTATTGCTTCAAGTCCTTCTCCATCAGCTCCACTTTGTTCATCAAAACTAGAAGATCATCTTCATAAGCAGATGCGCAGTCGCCACTATGTCTGCACTAGCCAAATTTGCAGCTGAATTTCAGGTACTTTTTCGTGGGATTGGAGCGAAGAAGACTACACTGTCCCGCCAGTTTTGCTTTTGCTGCGTCAACTCGCGTTGAACTCGCTGACTTTGGATACACATCGTGATCTGCTGTTGTCTTCCCGGAAGCCTTCTTGCCTGAAGCTTTTCACGAAGCACGGCTAGGTCGTGAATCGCCCATGTTCTTCGATATCTCGATTAACAGAAAACGTCAATGGTTGAGTGCGTTTTGCAAGCATAGTGAAAGTCTTTTACTAACCGTCTTTGAGCATTTCTGATGGAGATAGACTTTCACGAAGCTATTTCAAGTGAACGAACAATGATCAGGAAGTTCAACACCAACGCCACGCTTGACACGTACATTGATCATGGCGACCGACAGTCACGATGCACACGCACCACCTCCCGGGCGCATTTTGATGTTGCTGGGGCTAGAAAAATCGTCAAGGGTTGAGGAACTGCGAACTATGGTAGGTGGCCGCTTCCGACCGCCACAACAAGTCCAGTTAGCTGGCATCCTCACCACAATGCAGTCTTCCTCGGCACTCTCCAATGTCACTTCCTGGTTCTCTCACCAATTCGACCCCACCGACGATGTCGAGCATTATTTACAAGACCTCATTCGTATGCACCACTACATCGCCGCCCACGATCGACAGCGACCACTGCGCAGCAATCATCTCGGAATGCTCGAGTCTCGTGGAAGTGACAGCAGCAATGTAATGAGCCAACTGATGCACTTTTACGCTTCTTTCGCAGACAGCAGAGACCGTCATCTCCTCACGAAAATTTATCAGACTTTGGGCCTGTCAAGAGCCATCACGTACTGTGTAGTGGCCAAGACGATGTCGTTTAAGTTCCAGAAAGAGTTCCTTGATCTGTTCGCTGAAGACCTGCCTGAGCTTCGGGAGTGGATCAATTGGCTGGATGAATTGGAGCACGCTGCAGTTGGTACGAGTCGCGCAGATGAAGATGAACCGGAAGGTGAGATGCTATTCGGGCCCGGGTATGAAAGCGCTGTACATTTCGTGAGCAGAGCCATCAAAGAGCACTGCATGTTGACGTGGCTGGCACTTTTGCGACCGCTAGACACGTCAACCAGACTCGCGCTAATCGATGCGATCCACAAACTCCTTGCAGCGTCGAATAATACCGGATTCTTGTCCACCACGACAAGTACGTTGAAAAAGCTTGGCAGGTTTTACGAAACCACGGGTATCTCTGCAGTCAAGCTGCTGGATCTGGACGTGGCAGTTCATCGTGAGTTGTCGCTGTTGCTGGAAGAATTTCCGACCATTATCTTGATCACTTTGTTTTCAAAATTTAATAGCGGAAAAATGATTCACCTTGTGGTGAAACGCGGACTGCCGTTCTTCCCCAAGAACGACCTGCTGAAAATGCTGGATGCCCTCGCACCTGCGGAACCAAACGCTATCGAAGTGTTTGTGACCACATTGTTCAATTTCGGTCGTAAGAAAGTTGATTTCTTGCTGATGTTCCTCACTTTCACGACCCAAAGTCAGCTTCGGCTTCTGGACCTCATGGTTGCAACATCAACGTCGTCCATGAACACAGAGTCAACCGATCCAGAAGTGGAGGAAGACCAAGATGGCCCATTCACACACCAGTGTTACCTGCGAGGAAATTATTTCCTCCTGAAGCTTTTCCTCTTTGGTCGTCTTGCTTCCGCTGACTTGGTCATTCAAAAGCTGTCGACACTTCCGAGCGAAATGGCTCAGCAACTCATGTATGGTGTGGTTGTTCACTCCGCAGAAGACTTGGTGGTCCTTGGTCGAGGCATTGAACTCATCGAGCTAGCATGTCTACAACCTTTTCTGCGTTTATTCCTCGCGATTCGACCAGACTGGCGAGAAGTTCTTGTAAACTTGGTCGAAGACATGCCGGGCGAGGAAACACTGCCACTTTACGAAACAATCCTTGGCCTTCACGCCATCACTAGCTCCACTTCTGGCGATGAGAAAGTGACAACCGTTCTTCAAATGCTTGGTTGTCTCGATAAAAAAGACAAGGCACTCCTTTGTCGAGACATCCTTACAACGCATCCTGATCTGCAGCTTGAAGGAGACCCCGTCACACCAGTTTCCTCTGTTAAAATTCACGTCAAAGTCCTGCTGTACCTCTGCGAGTGCGAGCTCGCGCGCCACAAAGTGCTTCGACTGCTACTCGTGATCCCTTTTGGCGAATATGATCGCCTGCTTTTCTTCGTGCGTACTCAAAGAATGCCGGAACAAGTAGCTTTAACTCGACTCATGCTGAGCATGCCTAGCGAAGCCAACTGCCGGCTCCTTTCAAAAATGTCGGCTTGGCCCACTGAAGCGCTCGATGCATTCTTCCAGCTACTGCTGATGCTCGCAAAAGTGGAGTACAAAATGTTCGCGAAGCTGATGGGGTCGCAGTACATTAACGCAAAGCAGTTGGAAGTGTTCATCACGGTGGCAGTTGACATGATGAACCAGGCGTCCAGCCGAGAACTCGTGATTTTTGCGGCGGAACTACCCGTTCACATCCGAGCTCTTCTCTTTGAAATGCTCGTAGATCGGCCGGAAAAAGGCGTGTTGCTGCGCATCATCAGCTACTCGACTCGAGTGCCGCCGGAACTGATGCACCAACTTGTCGAGCTGTTCCACCGGATGTCGTGGGAAATTCGTTCAGCTTTCGTCGAGCAACTTCGAGCCTTGGAAGGGGTGAACGACGTGCAAAACCTGGCAGACGTTGCAACGAACCTCCGAGACAACGAGTCACTGAGACAACTAGTGCTGCTGTTCAACCCGTTGCAAATCCACACCCGAGTGAGCATTGTAGCTCTTTTCTTACAATTGACTGTGCACGAACGCGCTCTCGTTCTTGCACGGCTCGTAAAAATGCCCAAGAGCTCAGTAGGGTCGTTCTGCGCTGCGATGTGTAGCCCCAGTTGTGAAGCTGTAAGCCCTTCATTCAGCCGAGTTATTGGCTTGGTTGACCCCAAGTATCACCTGTCACTCCTTCGCTTCTTAGAAAGCGAGCCGCTCTGGTTCTTTCTGCGTCTCATGGCGGAGCATTGCACCACTCAGGAATGCACCACGAAAGAGGTAATAGCGCCCATGAATCGGTTGGCTAATGTGCTGAGTATGTTCACTCTTGTTGAGCACTTCCTCCTTCTGCGAGACGTGATCCGAGAAGCGCTTGGCGACGCATTGACCTTGAGCGATATCGTTGGAGTGCTGTCGTTATTCCCCGAGGTTGTAGTGCTGCTTGACTTCCTCCGATATGCCAACGGGTTTGCGAAGTATGCGCGTTCAAGTTTACTCTTTCGAGTGCTGGCGAAGTACCAGCGACCAGCTTTCATCTTTGAAATGTGCCGAATCTTAGACTTGGACGACGCGGTTTTCGCCTTGAAGCGACTTGATCGAATGTGGCAACGACGACATGTCGAACTGGACAAAGCGATGGAGACTCTCGCTTGCTTGTACGTTCACGGTTGGTGCTGAAGCGTAGAGTATTTATCACTGACAATGTCAATGCTGTAGGTTTGCAGGAGGAAAAACTCAAGTCAAAGACGACTTCTGTGACCTCATTGTCGGATTCAAAGGACTTTCGGCCGCTCTGGACGAAGAGAAGGCTAACGGAGCTGCCGAGCGTGTCATCACTCCTCGGATTGTAGTTGATAGCACTGCTGATAATGAGGTTACGAGTGACAATGAAGACGATGATGGTTCTGACTGCCCACTCCGATTGCCAAGTGCAACGCCACCATCGCATCAGCCTATCCCAATCAACCGGCACCTGCAGCGAACCAGACCTGGGCAAGCATTTCCTCGAAAACGCACTGATCGGAAGGCGTGGTGGCAAGACTTGGACGACAGTTCTTGTCTTCTACTTCCAAACGGCAGTCAAAGCGAGATATCCCCCGAAGTTTATCAATTGTCAACGCAACAAGAGGCAGACTCACCGATACGGTCACCGGACACTCTCCCTTCAGTATTCGTTCTGACGGAGCAACCTCGCTCAATCCGTTCGTGCGAACCACCTCTCGATTTCAAAGACACCGACACAACGTCAATGGGACTACTTCCTCAAATCGAGATGGTGCCACAACAGCAGCAAGCACCAGATGAACGGACAAGTAGTGGCTGGTACCCACCACGAGCGAGAACGAAGGATCTTCCTAACAACTTCACTCTCAATCGATCAGAATCTGCACCAGCTACATTGACGTTTGAGAACGATAGTCCATGGAGCAAACAGAAACGCTCTCGAGGCGTGGCTGCAGCACTCGAAAGTCCTCTCGAGTTCCACGTTGGACGTGACAAAGGCGCCGACTTCCTTCAAAACCAGCGAAAACGAGTCTTCGAGGAGAAAGGTGCTTCACAAATTCGACATGCCAGGACTCCAGCCGCTCAAGCGCACGTAATGGAGGCCCGAATCAATCGTGCGTTAGGCACACGATCTCTGGTTTTACAAACCACCTTGTCGCCTCTTTCTCGCCCTGATCCACTCACGGTTGAAAACGCTGTAGTAATGCTAGCAAAGGCAGCTCAGCTTCGAGAATACACTCCACAGGGCTTTATTACTGATCCTCCTGTGCGAGGGCAAACATTGGCAAGGCACCATGTACGAGTGCTACCAAAGAGTCCAACGACAGCAGCAGTGACTCCTTCCAGTACGAAGCTAGACGGAAAAATCAACTGCGAGCCTCTTTCTCCGTGGTGATGCGAGTCGCGATGTTCGCCCACGTGTAATGGAGCGGTAGTCTCAGCTGCGTGATCCGAGTCCCGTCCCGCGTGTTCCTGCTCGACGATACGATCGCATGAAATTGACAGACGTCGTGCAGCAACAATCTGAAGAAGCTATCACGCATTGCCAGCGTGAGTGAACTTGTCGTAACCTCCCACTTTCGAAACTGAGGCTGCTCCACGCACGGCTCTAAGTCTTTCTCAAAGACGGTGATCTGCGCACGACAGTCTTCGGTTTTGCGCTGTGCAAACAACACCACGATCTCTTCAAGGCAGAAGAGGAATCGGCGATGAAGGAAGCGCTCGAGATTTTGCGTGATGCATCCAGCGTTTACAGCAAGACTGTCACTCGAGTTCTTCTTCTTCGGGTTTCTCTTCCGCTGCCTTTGAGGAGCCGACGAGGCCTCACTCTGTTTTCGTTGGGCTTCCTGCTCCTCGTTCAGCGTCTCAAACAAATCTTCCAGCTTGTTTGAGTCGCACTGCCGCAACCACAAAGACGACTTCCGCTTCTGTTCACGCTCAATAGCGGCTGCCGACTCGGGTCTCTCTCCACGCGCATGTAACTCGTCACACGTCTTGCTGTTCATGAACACCCGTGCCTCGTTCACAGACCGCATCATCGCTATCAACGGTTCTCTTTCTGGAACCTTTGAGCTTCTCACCGCAGAGGCGCTGAACTCGCTATCACTGGCAAATGCTGCGTCGAAAAGCGCCGTACAAATGGCGTTCACTAGCACATTGCTTCGACGCTTAGCAGCACTGGAAGTCGTAGCCACAGCACTGTGAAACCCCACAAAGGCACGGAGCGTATTCGCACGCCCATGTTCCTCCTGCAGTCGTCGCGCAGCCCTCTCTTCCTCCCCACACTTGTCTTCATACACAATTCCTTCAGCAATCCCCAGCGACGTCGCACACGCCGCGAGGTTCGCCACCGACAGAACAATTTGTCTTTGTCGCGTGAGTCTCGCCGGAGTGACCAGATCCGAGCGTTTGATCCGATAGTTCGAGCCCATCGACACATGAGGCAGCGCGAGGGACAAACTCATGCGCTCCGAGAGCACCGCCATGCCGTAAATCTTAAACACCTCAAAAATCTCCTTGGACGTGCGTAAAATGTGCTCGTCATCCAGTTGCAGCATGGCCAAGTGCACTTGCTGTCCAATAGACAAGTCTCCATTCTGCACAAAAGTATCTTTCGTAACCCCAAAATTCACGAAAAAATGGTGTTTCGTGGCGTCGTTCTCCTTGTCTGCACCTTGATACTCGTCAATAAGGTCAGCAAACGATCGTTCCTCCTTATCTTCCTGAAAAACCTCGTGCTCGAACACTCCGTCGCTCACAATTAACTCGCCTGTAAACTCGTCCAAATTCTCCTCGGGTAAACATGAAAATGGGTTAAATGCCACACTCAGCGGCCCTTTTGCGGCCAACATGGTCTCTCCTTTCTCCTCGGCAGCTCGAGTCCGGTCGGTAAAGTGCAAGTGCAGCATGGCGGCCAAGACGGCGTCCAAATGGGCTTTGTAGCCATGTTCGTCCGTCTTCAACTTCAACTTTTGGGTCTTTTGCTCGTGCAACTTAAGCACCAATTCCCCCACCACGGCTTCCACGACGTCCGCTCTCTGCTTCATCTTGATGTTTGTATGGGGCCCTTGGGTTACGCGGCGGCGGACGGCAGCGTACCCCATGGCGTCGTAAACCTGGGCTAAATTGCGGTTACACACAATAGCCAGGCGTAAATTGCGGAACACCCTCGCACTTAGTGGAGCCCCATGGAACTGCGAAAGCAGACAGCGCCCCACTAATTCGCCAATCACCGCGTCTCCCAGCCACTCGAACACGTCCGCGAGGGCTGCAGAGGAATTGGACGACTGCAAGGCCTGGAAATGGGCCACCGCCTCGGCCGATGTACCCAAATTATGGGTCTTTTCCTCCGTCTTGATCCGCTTCAGTCTCGCCTGCACATCCCCCTCCGAGAAGGACCGGCGACGGTGGTGTCCATTGCGCTTCCTCGACATAATTGCTCGATTGGGGTGGGGTACACAGTACCCCAATCGTAACCCGGGATTCTCATATTGTATACCCTTTCAGAAGCGATTCCATAGAATGTAGTGCGCAAATGTTACCTTCAGCATATTATATTTGAACATCACTCTTGGGGTTACACAATTCCGCAGCAGGGTTATGGCGTCCTGGGCGGCGTTAAACGTCGCGGGCGGCGACGCACACGACCAGGCGGCGCTGGAGCGGGCCACGGAGGAAGCGCAGGACGCCGACAACGCCGCGCTGTACGAGCAGGCGCTGCGCTGCCAGCAGAAGCGGCAGCTGGACGAGGCCAGCGCCATCTACCGGCGGCTATTGGACCAGGGTTACGTAACCCCAAGGTTACGGTACCTCTGTAATAAAAACCTAGCTGTCTTGCAGTTGGAGGGCCAATATTATGACCAAGCGCTCGAGTTCTTCGCGTCGGCGCTCGAGTTGGACGCGACGGACGTCGTGGTCTGGTTCCAAATGGCTACAACGGCCGTGGAGATGGGCAAGTTGTGGCTGGCCAGACGGACACTGGAAGAAGGACTCAAGGTGGACGCTACGTACTGGCCGTTGGTGAGGACACTTGCTGAAGTGTTAAGTGAAATCGGAGATGTGGACGAGTACAAAAGAATTTCCGACTATCTGAAGCAGAAGGACCCGCAGTGTGTCTCTGTAAGACTTTTGGACGAGAAAATGGGGAACGCTAAAAAGAAGACAAAACCCACAGCGAGGGAGCTTAAACTGTTGCGCAGAGCCCAGAAGAGGTTGGAGCATTTACAGGAAGTTACGGAGAGAGAAGCCAAGAGGAGGAAAGTGTTGGAAGACGAGAGGAGAAAGGAGTTGGAAGACAAAATGCGAGTACGGAGCTATCCGTTGATGACCGCGTCGTGGAGTGCCTTGGGAAAAGTGCTGCTGGAAGCGTTTGAGGATATTAACAGAGATGAAAATGCGGATGTAATGAGGACACTCGTGGAGATACAAGGAAAATATGACGAAACGCAGGAAGATAAATTCGACATGGTGGGAGTTGAGAAGGAAGAGGATGGTGCGTCCAAAGAGGAAAAGTCGAATGACGACAAGCAACTTTCTCACGACGATAGTGAACAACCCCCACCAGCGAAGCGGCCGAAACTAAAGGAAGTTGCGAAGGCTTCGAGTGCTTTGGAGACGTCTCTTTCCACGGGTATGTCAGATAACGACACGCAAGATAGCGGCATTCACGCAAATGAATTCAATGAATTTCAACCCAGAAGGAGAAAGTCGCGTCGTAACGAAGAACGTTTGCGAGAAGAGCATGCAGCTGCAGTCAAGGAGGCCCGCGAGAAAGATTTGGCGTATCGTTTGGGGGCGTTTCTCCCGGACGGTATTGGGAAAGCAGAAAGAGATGCTCCTCCAGAATCCGTCTCGATTGAGTGGCTGCCTCCATTGGATGTTGAGCTTATCGACGAAAAGTTTAACCTATCGCTCGAAACCAAGGAGACTATTTTACAGACAGCATCATTTGCATTTCCTTCGTCTACAAAGGGATATACCAGCAGTACCGAAGTACAAAGCTCATCGCGAGATCAGTCAACACAAGGAACAGCGCAATTATCTTCCAAGACAGCACGTGTCACTGCCACGCACATATCGAAATTCATTACTGAAAGCGCTGCTGGAATGTCATCGTCTCGTGCAGTTATGGACTGGGTACGTCACTACCTCAATCAATGCGGCGAGTGGTCAAACCTAAAACTTGGAAATGGCAACGAAGAAGTCCACAGTGTTTGTACGTGGCTAGAGAAGGCGCTTAATGGAGAGCTGCACGCATCTGTAGCAACAACGCCGACACATTCTAGTGTGGTTACTGTTGCTGATCACTCGCTCATCCAAGGCAGTAGATTCGAAGGAAATGGCTTGACACTTGGCGCCCAGCTTTTTCTGCTCGAGATCCACTTCGATGTGCTTCTCCAGCAGCCCGTCCGTGGAAAGAGGAGGCGAAAAATGAAGAGGCAAGTGGAGAACCAGTTATCCAAAGCTCAAAAACTTTTATTTGAGTTTGGTTGGCTTGAAGATTCTGAAGAAAGCGCAAACTGCCCAACAGGAGGTGGGTTCCTGCGTTTACTTTGGCTGATTGCGCGCATGTACGAATGCTGCGGAAATCCTCAGATGGCGCAGCACTACTTCATTAAGTGCAGAGAGAAGCTTCTTGCATTCCGTGAGGATAACGACGCTACTGGTGATGACAGTGCCGATGAAAATGTTCGAGTTGACCTGCCAAATCAAAAAACTGACGACGAAATCACACTTGAGATTTTGGACGAGAAGATTTCTGGTCTTCGCTTTTCGGATGTGTGCTCCGAAGCCCGCCGTTTGTTTGAAGCAGCAGATCATGATCAGGTTGTCTCGATATTACTTGGACATTTTTTTCCAGCTAATCAAGGACCCCGCATGTTGGACTTTTTGAACGAGTTTGAAATTGACGAAGATGACACCTCTTTACGAGGTGAAAACAAAGGAAAGCTGTTTGAAATGGTGATAGAGTCGCTTGGACAGAGCTCCAAGTTTACGGTCGAAGACACGGTATCATTTCTGCTGACAACTCTCTACTTTGTGATCGAGTTTTTGGACAAGTTGGATCCTAATGCCGGTGATGATAGCCCTGATGATGCATGCACGAACGCCCTTGCCGCTTTGGACTTTTTGCTCTCCCAATTAACCCAGAACAGCTGCGAGCGGATAACAAACAATGATCATCGACTGTTGCTTTGCGCTCTGTGCGTAAAGTGTCTGAAGCCGTCTATTTTACTACGCTTCGATTCTCCTGGCGATGTGTTATCGAAGGTACTCGCTGCCCTGGAAGTTGACAGAACGACTGCAGTAGGCGATGATGGTCGCGTAATGCGCCGAAGAATCGGCGTTGACGCTATGGCTCGATTATTGTATGTGGTTCGATCCTTATCAAGTGACGGATTCAGGAACTTGCTGACGCTGGTTCCACATCCTGTTAAAAGGAAGCAGCCACGCCGCGATCGCATTCGTGTTGTCCTCGTCGAAATTTTACGTTTTCTGAACAGATCTTTCAGCTGCGACGATGATTTGGCTGTATCGTTTTCATTGCCCAAGCGATCTGCTCTAATGACATCGTGTTGCAATTTGATGAAAGAAGAGGAGGCAACTGTGGCACGGAGTGATGGCAAGACACCGAAGCAGCTTTTTGGTAATGGTGCCATTTTGTTCGTACTGTTGTATGAAAGCTTATGTCGCTTGGATTCAAGCACCATGCCGTCTCAATTAGTGGCCTTGATCCACCTTATACACGAACGACTAGGACGGCTTGGCATCTGTGGCCTAACATACTTTTCTGACGCAAAATCTTCAAGCAATTCGAGCTCGTGTTTTCTCGAGTCGTGTACTTCGTTATTGAGCAAGTTTGTGAAAGAAAACACGA
The DNA here is from genome assembly GCA_000468175.2 of Phytophthora cryptogea. Classification (NCBI taxonomy): domain Eukaryota; phylum Oomycota; class Peronosporomycetes; order Peronosporales; family Peronosporaceae; genus Phytophthora; species Phytophthora cryptogea. Next base: position 14,488 of record KV744549.1, read on the forward strand.
GTGTTCGAGACGATGAAGAGTCTACTGGGGAAACCATCGACGAAAGTGGCGAGGAGGAGGAAGACGAAGAAGAAGAATCTGAGTATCGTTTTCAAAGGGAAGTTTCTCAGTGCTACCGATGTCTATATGATGTGCAAATTCTACCCGGATCCGAAGATCACAAGACAGGGAACACGTTTGCGTCATTACAAAATGCAGAACAATCGGTCAAGCACGGTGACGCAATGCAGCTCACTCGCTTTGCAGTCCCGATACTTCTGGCGACGAAGCCGAAAAACAATGGACAAAAGAAAGAACGACTCAAGTTACTGTATGCCGTTCGGGACGCTCTCTCCGATTCCAGCTTTACTGCTCTATCTAAGCAACCGACTACTGTATCACCGCCATTAGTTGCTTACTTGGCTCCAAGGGGTCTGCTACAGCAGCACCTCGCACCTCCCTTACCGCTTGATTCAGAGCGTTTAACGACAAATTCGGGAGATGAAGCTTGTCTGAGCCATTTATGGTATCTGTTGGGTGCCAACTTCATTCTAGGACGGGTGAAGCGACGAGGAAACCTTGGCGATCTGATGGAGATGGAACGACACGTTCGAGAGCGAGTGGAGTTCTTGACGAAGGACGTATTGTACTATCATCCTGACCGCATCGACTCGTGGGTTCGACTAGGAAAGACCATGAAGGAGCTGTATCACGCTGCCACAGACGCGTTTGCGGCCGTTTTGGGACGAAAGCTTAGGATTCGAGCATTTCGGTGGTATACAACGAAGGTAATCGCACAGGACCAGATACAACCAGCAGGCGAGAAAGCTGAAGCCCCAACTTCGCCCGACACGCTATCTTTCCAAAACGTTGTCCTGGGGTGGAATTTATTTGGGAAAATCAAGGCATGGCAAGGAAAGACTGCGGATACACACAAAGGCAGCGGTAAACCCAGTGCATCTACGGACGAGTCGAAACAGAAAGCCGAACAAGATCAAATTCCGCAGATGCCAATCGAGGAGTTTGCTGCTGCTTACATAATGCAAGTGATTGAATTCGCACGCCGTTGCTACGACATGGCCGGGAAATTAGCCGAAGAGTCAGCTAAAAAGCACAAGCTGAAAGTGCAAACGAGCAAAACCAGTCCTGATAAAGATGCAGATGACGAAGAAAACGATTTTGACGAAGAGCTGGATGAGTTGCAGAGCAATATCATCGAGTGCAACGAAGAGAGTGGCTTGCTGTTATACAACGTTTTGCAGGAGCTTTCTCTGATGAAGGAGGTGAACCTTTCGCTGTTCCCTGTCGCGGTGTACTCGAGCTTAATCGAAAAAGCGCTAGCATATTTCCGAAAAGGGCTGGAGATTTGTGAGGCAAACGATGATGCCCATGAAGATCACTTCCGCTTGTTCTACATGATCGGTAAGACGCTGAAGAAAAGACGTTGGTGTGAACGTCGACAGCAGGAACTGACCGATCTGGAGGCGTTGGCTACGGCAACTGAAATGATGGACTGCTTTTCCAAGGCAGAGGCTGCTCGCGAAGATGGAGACAGGGAGCACGCTCTTGTACACGCGTTTTACTCACTTCAGGCCTTGCGGATAGACCTTACCATTAGCGAGTCGCCATCAGTTTCTGCTCTCCGCTTGGTTTGCAGCCACTTTTACGAAGAAGAGGAAGAAGAGGCTGATGACGATGAC
>KV744549.1:16216-36595 GCA_000468175.2 Phytophthora cryptogea
GAAGAGATGGATGAATCGGCAGCTTCGACCGCCACGTCAACGCACCCTGGTACGAAGTCCACGGTCCAACGTGAAGAGAGCAACAATGCCAGCACCACGAAAAAGGAGGAAGTACTTGCGTTGCTGGCCGATGCTGAAAGTGACGACTCGATCCGTGAGCTGAATGTCACTCTAGCACGAGGCTGGCTCGCCCTGAATATTATCGAGGCGCTGGAGTCGATCCCGGACGAAGACCGATACTTCCACCCATCGCGGTACGTGCTGGCACGCTTGGTGTACTGGTTGTCGACGTTTTACGCCGCTCTCGAACAGAGCGAGTTGAAGGGCGACAATGTCGACGCACTGCTAGAGGCTGTGCGAACGCGCTACCATGAAGAAAAGGTGGAGGGCCCATCGATCGCTGCGGCACGGGCGCTGAAGGAGATGGCTCCAATCTTCGACAAAAGACGACCTCAAGTGGTGGCGATTTGGTTCTCGGAGTACATTCCTAGCGCAAAGAAGTTTGAGGAGCTGAATCAGCGACAGATGAAGTACGACTACTATCGCCTCAAGTACTGGCGGTTTTACATTGCGCTGCTTCAGGAAAACGTGGCGTACGGGAGGCTGAAGGAAGTTTGTTCGTGGGTGTTAGCGTGTAAGGAAGAGCACGATGTGATTGATGTTATGCTCGGCATTGTGCTTGACGCACGAGGCAAAGTGCTCCGTAGCCGGCTTCAAGGGCTTCTGGACACTGTAGATGCTGTTGGTGCTGGAAGAATGAGCGCTACTCCGATGAATGCTTTGTGTCAGGGACAACTGGCAGGTGACGATCGGCCTGTGGACGAAATCCTAAAGCAGTTGGCCAAGGCGTACGCGTACTACTTGGAAGTGCTTCATGCTCAGAAACGACTGGCTCACATCATGGACGACGGTGCACTGCTGCTGGAGAACGCAGAGCTCCCGATGGTCACTGTCTTCTTCGTCGGTGCAGTCGCCTACCCGTCAGAAATGCCGCTGTTACAGAAGGACACGGGCATCCTGGATGGAGAGTTTTACGCGAACGTTGTTGTCATCAAGAATGCTCTGTGTCGAGACGAGCTGCCCCCTCGTATCTACGACGCTCAAGGTCGAGAGGCCTGGAAAGCTTATTTGGACGCAGCACACGCGTTCTGTGAAGACAAGTGGCCCGAACGTTCAGGCAAAGGGAAACCAGCTAAAAAGCACTCGCGACCGAAGACTGCAGTTCCAAGCTCTGCTGCACCTATTCCTTCCATTATGACGACTGCTAGTCAACCAACTACGTGAACTCAGCTCAAATGAATCAAAGGTATTTAGTTATCACTGCTGTGTCGGACTAACATGCTAATTTTGTTTGCATGAAGTATTCTATCCCGACAACTTCTGCTGTTCTAAGCAGAGGACGCAGGCTCCAGCGGAGTCAAGGGAGTGACAACCACTTCAAGAGGACCGTGGACAGGGATCGTGAGCGAGAAATCGTACGTGAGTTTCCACGGGTCCTCGACCGTCTTGATGTCGAACTTGCTCAGGAGCGTGGCCATCGCCAGCTTCATCTGCATCATGGCGAATTTCTGGCCGATGCACACGTGCGGGCCCGAGCCGAAGCCGCTGTACTGGTACGGCGAGAAAACACGGAGCTTCCCGGTCTCTGGGTCGATCATGCGGTCCGGGTTGAACTCAAGTGCGTCCTCACCCCAGAGCTTCTTGTTGCGCGTGTTGCAGTACGACGAGACCATGATGGTTTGGCCCTTGCCAACGAAAGTACCGTCCACCAGAGTCGTGTCGCGCATGGCCTCACGAGCGATGAACCCCGTGGACGGGAACAGACGAACGTTCTCCTTGACGGCAGCTTCGAGGTAAATGAGCTCGCGAAGCTGCTCGTGGGTCGGGACCCGAATTTCACCCGTGAGAAGACCGGGCAGCTTCTCCTTCATCTCTTCACGGATCTTCTTGAGCGTCTCCGGGTACCGGTTGATGTGGACGATGAACCAGCTCAAACTGTGGCCCACCGTGTCCTTGCCGGCGAACATGAAGGTCGTCACCATGTCCCGCATGATGGTGGCCTGGTCGTCTTTGAAGTCCATATGCTCTGTCTCCTTGAGGTTGCTCTCCATGAACATGGTGATGAGGTCTCTGGCCTCCATTTTCTCGCCCTTGGCAGCGAGCTCCGCCTTGCGGTTCATGGACTGCAGGATCACCGCGTCAATGAAGTCGTGCACGATCTTGACGTTGTCTTTGAAGACCTTTTCCCAACCAATGTTGAAGAATCGCTTGGGCTCCCAGATCCACCACGGGGTCTGCACACGGACGACAAAAGCGATCGAGGCCAAGTCAAACGCCTTCAGAAGTTCGTGGTCTTCGTCACTGTCAGGTCCGTTCTTGAGAGTATCCAGCTCGATGCCAAAGCCGATCTTGCAAATGGCGTCCGTCGTGAAATGGCTGATGTCCTTCTTGATGCTGAAAGGTTTGCCACGCTTGTGGTACGTGTCCAGCACATCCAGGAACACGTCGAGCTTTTCACGCACCGTCGTCTCCATCACGTCCTTCATCATTTGCATGGAGAAGAGGTGGCTGGACGTCTTGCGGTGGAAGAACCACGGGTCTCCGTCCGTGACAATCATGCCGTTGCCAAAGATGTCTTCACTCATGTACTGCGTCAACGGACCGCGCAGGAACACGTCTTCTTGAGTCACCATGACATCTTTGAGGTACTCCGGAGCCGTGAGCACGATGGTCACCGGACGACCAGGGATGGAGTACATCCAAGGCTTGTTGTCGAACTCGGCCGAACGCTCAAGCAGCCAGTCGTGGAACCGGTCGAGGTTGTTGCCTATGTCAAACAAGCTCTTGAAAAGGGGCAGCGTGGTCTTGGGCATTGGCGGCAGTTTGCGCGTTTCGGTGGTCTTGTTCTTCTTGGTCTTGTGCACCAACAACGACAACCCCAAACTTACAGCCACCGCAGCGGCAGCAGTTATTGCGAGGTCATTGCGATCGCCGAAAAGCTCCGAGACAGTCTTCATGTCGGGTTACTGGTGCTTGTGGATTCCGATGGTCAAGTGTTCTCGGCGGCTGAAAAACGCAAGTGAGACGAAGGAAGCACGTAGCGGAGACCATTATTCGAGGGGTTGTGGTCCGTCCACGAGGCGATGGCATGAAGAAAAGGGTCGCGAGCTAATCTCCAGAGCCATTCCCTCCGCGGTGGCGCTCGACACGAACGATTGTGAACGAGGTATCTTTGAGCGACGGAAATGTAGCTTTCATGTGGGGCCTCTAGATCCAAGAAGACTTACCCACCTGGCCACGGAGCTGATATTTTCCAGGCTGACAAACAGCCTGCAAGCCTATATCGATGGCTGATACCTGGCCATGCCAATCAACCACTCGTTTAACCACACAGCACGGTTCGACGTGAGTCTATTCCACGAGGCAATGGTGAAACGCATTCTACATGTAGTTGATAAAACTTCGAGCTCCTTGCTCCAGTTCTGTGAAAAGAGGCCACTTCGTATGATACGAATCGTATCATCAATTTTAAAAATTGAGCATTTCTGGGATAGCGAAAATGGTCTACGCTAGCACTCTTGATCGTTACACTCACCAAACCAAGCAATGCCTCTGCTCATCGGAAGTTATATTGCATGAGACCGTCGGTATTTTCATGAGATGGCGAGAACTCTTGTGTGGATGCCCACAGTTGCAGGATATTTCTGATCGAATACAATTCCCACCACGGCTGTCATCCCAGCGGTTCGAGTGCTGGTATAATACATGTATCACGTAAAATACCGTCCACAGCATTACTTTTGGCGTTCAATACCCGAGTGCGTTGCTAAAGGCAACGACACTGTTTGGTACAGTATCGACCATAATGGCCACATAGATCAGACGTGTCGGTCATTCCTGAGGACTGAAAACACTATCCACGAGTCATAGCCTCCATCATATTCCATCCACTGCGCCTCCACTGCAGTGGTTGCTCTGGTTCCCAAGAACTACGCTCCCAGCGTGTTCTGGGTGCACTCGAGTTGACTGCGACCATGGGGACAAAAGCCATGTAAGGGACAACGCGGGGTTTAAAAGCATAATAGATGCCAATGTTGGTGAGCTTCCTGGCAGCAAAGTGTGTCCAGGGCAGACGCAAGGCCCGATCGACAGAGCGTGGCATTCAGCAACAATACAGCAGAGAACGAGAACTGCGTCGGTTCAATCGCGATGGAAACTGTGGCAGCGGTGCGTGTCGGCAATACGGAGGAGGAACTGTCCAAAGATGCCGTGTTGCATTTCGTGGTTAGATTTCAGGTGCTGCAGCGTGTTGGTGAATGAGAATTTTGGACTGGTAAAAAATGAGCTTGAAGAGCTGCAAATTCGGTTCATTGTGTTGTCTGAAGGTTTCCAGGCGTCACAAATGCCTCGTTCAGTCGCTTGATGATAAGTTGCTCGTCCAATACGCCGTGCAAAGGTAAACGGATCACTCAACTGTGGTGTTGGCGTGCGATACGATCGATTACATACAACCTTGACCTTGTCGGTGGTAAGGCAGACGCAAATGAAAATCACGGTGCCTTACCACTGACGAGAACATCAATGGTGGAACAACATACAAACTCGAGCGTGGAACGTGTAACACGAGTACGGCACGAGCACGAGCACGAATGGAGAATGACCTCCTTGCTGTTACTTTTGCTACCAGCTATAGCAATGTACCTCTAGTAGGAGCCACATTTTCTAACGTTTGGAGCTCTTTTGGTGAGAAATCTATCCCTTGTTCATATTTTACGGCTGCTGCAGAGGGTACGCCCAGTTCAGCACCGCACCGCACGCTGTCGTTAACCTGTTTTCCGGAGCTACATGTATTACATGTACCAAGCCTGGTGCCAATTCCACTGAAACGCATCGAGCGCTCGCCACCTTCGCGCCGCCACCAAATTGGTGACCAATTGAGTGTCGATGCCTCCAGCACATCGCTCAATCGGACGATGTCCAGCTGGGGAGAGTAGTCAGGCGTGAATCTTCGGCTTGGTGAAGGCAGGGCAAGGGCATTCGCGACGTGACTGCCCATTATTGATCACCAACGTGTAGGCAGTGATGTCGGGTACGTGCGAAAGTGCCAGCGCCACCGTAATGGTCATCCAAACACGCACTGCAACCACCTTCGTGGCGATATACATACAGACAGACACCTCTGCCAGCACCTGGCGCTGCCTGCCCATGCTTGGAGGACAAATCGAGCAGGAGCAGACGCAGAAACAATCCAGAGCTCGACTTGGCTCATATGGCGGCGCCCGAACCGAGTGCTTGAGCCCTGGAGTGTCTCTCTCAGACCGGAATCAAGTGCCGCGTTCACACCCGCGTCTCTTTGCGCGAAACGACCGCAAAAGGCAGAAGCCTCGCACCAAAGCATTTAGCAAAAGCTCCACCCCACCACTAGCACCGAAACTTGTCCAGCATGGCATACCGACACCGCACCTCGAAACGCGCACGACCGCAGACGTCCCCTACTGCAAAACACGTGAGCGGTGACGACTTGGGCGGGTACTTCCGACCGACGGGGGACAACCAACACCAGCACGACGACCCGCCGCGACGGAAGCGACCCATGGTCTCCGCTAACTTGCGGTTCCTCGAAAAGATGCCCCCACTACGGGACTACCAACGCGACCGATTCGGACGACGCGGAGGTGTCGACGGTGGTGCACCGCACGCGGACGGGGATGGCTCGCTCTGGATGAGAGCTCTGGAAGAGTCCATGGAGGAGACGAGCTTCGTGACTCGGGAGGCGCCGACGTGTGCGGCCTTGGTGGCCCCCGTCCCCATGCCCGTGGACAGGAACCGCAACTTGGTGCCGGTGCCGGTGGCCGTCCTGGGCGCCGGCCGGGTAGGCATCCAGACCAATTCACCTGCGACGACCATGTTCAGCAGATCCGCAGACGAGGACGCCATCCGGAGACGTCGGCTCTTCGCCTTGCAAGCGGCGCGGGGTAGTGGCAAAGACGACGAGGCTCGACCGGCGACGGAGGGGCTCGCTTTGTAGGAGGTTTGTTGCAATGACCATCCCTTTTTCCTCTCCGTGTTTGGGTCTCATGCTCTAGCTAGCTACGTCTCTGCGGAGCGACGCGAGAGGCTGTCGACGACTGCTACTGGTGCTAGACGGAGGACTGGCAGCTTCGTGGTCACCTACCTGATTGTCGAGTTCTTCGCCTAGGATGCGGTCCCATTTCTCCTCGGCGGACGTGGCGACGACGTAGTTGGATGATGTCTTGGAAGGGATACTGCGTTGATGCGAGTGACGAGGTGGCAGTGTCCATCGGAACCCGGTGTCGTTTGTGGAGCTTGAGCGGCAGCCGAATGGAGTTGGGCGGACGAGTTGCTGGCTGCTGGCTTCGGACACTCTCGATGACAGAGAGGAAGAAGGCGACGATGGATGGTCGAACAATTTAGGCCGCTTCGCTTGAGGAAGCGGTGGGGCGTTCTCTTCATCGGTCAGACGATCGGTGTCGCTGCTGGCTGTAGCAGTAGTTTGCTGGACGTGAATGCCGCTGGATGCGTCGACCTTGCAGAGAACCTCGCCTTCGAATCCACTGCCCTTCCCATCTCGTCGTCGGTTGGTCGGGTTGCGAACGCGCTTGACGTGATCACGCACTGGGCGATTTTCGAGCTCCTTCAAGTTCTGAGCACTGATGCTGGAGCTTGCAGTCGATGCCAACGGATCGTGCAGCGCTGCCAAAGGCTTGAAGTTCTCGCTCACTTTCGGACTTCGGAAGTTGACAATATGATCGGACGAACCCAAGACGCTGTCGAGGTGCGTCCAGGAGGATCGCGACGAAGGCCTTGGCTTTTCGTAGCGAAGACGGGGTGCTGAAGCTCGCATTGCTGTGCTTGCAGCTGGATCTTCCTGAGATGAGTCGTCGGGGGTGTTGGTGGAGGCGACTTCGTGGTGCCGTCGAGGCATCATCACACCGCTGCTTTCAGAGGAAGTCATCGATCGTGTTCTGCTCGGCTCGGCGTTTGATATACGACGCTGCTCTTCTTCCAAGACAGCAGCAGCAGTATCCTTCCAGACGTAGCTTTCATGCGTGACTGGATGAATTTGGCCAGATGCGATGGATGCTACGACATCGTTTCGGAGTTCCACATTGCCCAGAAAGTGAAGTCCTTTGTCCACTCGCGGTAGAATGTCCTTGGATACGTCGAGAGGGCTCAACATTTTTAGCTTCTGTTAGATGATCATATACAAGCAAGAAGACATTAGAAAAATAAGACCTATACATGTACACTACGCAAACAATGAACCCAATCCCTAGCACTTTGGCGTACCGCATCACGAGGATCAAAGACGAGTTGGTGGCGATAAGTCAGAATCGCCGAGTAGAAATGCTCGGTGAAATTATCAGGCAGCGATGGTCCCTTTTGCTTCTCCAGGGCTGCTAAAATCTACAAAACGAAAGCAAGGACGTCAATTGGGATGGACACATGATTTCAAGTTGACTTTACCGTACCTCACCCGGCGTCTTGTACTCACTCACGAGCTTATAGGCGGTGATAACTCCGACGCCACTAACCGACGGGCAATAGTCGCAGCCAGCAAGCACGCAGAGTTGGATAAACTGCCATGCACAGCACAAAAGAGTTTAGAGCACCCCCGCCACCGGAACGAAATATTCAAACCACGTACCATCTCTTCCGTCCAGCCAACAAACGACAGCTCTTCGTTCGCCCCAAGACTCCTCCGCTTGAGTTCACTGCCCCATCCGTCCTGACTGAACTTGAAGAGCACCGTCTTCACACCATAGGGCACGCAGTCCGAGTCGTCCGAGATGACAACGTCCACGATTTTCTGTCTGGAGAAGAACGCCAACTGGGCGTCTGCTTCGTACGGCGCGACGTAGAACGCGATGTGCATCCGTCGTAGCACGCCAATGAGTCGCATGACCATCTCATTGGACACTGAGACAGCTCTAGTACAAGCTGAGAAGACCGCTCGAGTGTCAGTATCTCCATCCTGCTCCTGGATCAGCTTCTTGGCCTTGACCTTCCACTCTGCCCGAGATCTACACCAAGAAATGAATAGCAACATTTTAGCTGGATGTAGCAACGTTTTAGCCTATTTCTTAGCTGGCCGACCTGCTCCGTGCAGCGTTCTCTCGGGCTTTGGCGGGCAGTGGAGCCCCATCAAACACGAAAATGGGCGTGATGTTGTGCTCTTGGAGGAGCTTGATCTGCTGGATGCTGAAGTTCAGGTACCTGTTATAGGTGCAGTTGCACTTTTTAGCACTAATTCCACCTTCCGATTACTAAAAATACGGTTAATTCGTTGCGCACGCGTCGGTGGGTCTCCCCTGCACGAGGTCCACGGGGCAGCTGTACGCGCCCTTGTAGAGCCATCCAGAAGCGTCGATCCCCACCGTCTTCCCTGCGTACTTGGACACGTGGACCTCGTCGGTGACGCTCTTGAGCACCGGTAGAAGGCCATGCACGCCCATCGCTAATTCGTTGCAGCTCTTCGTGCGTCCTTCGAATTTGAATCTGGCGCCAGATTGAGTGACGCCGATTGGATGAAATTCATCGAAGTGACCATCACTCTGACTATAATTTTGACGAATGGGATGGCTATGCGACGTGTGCGAATGCTGCTTGGACTTTGCAGCTTGTTGCGTGTCTAGCACAGAAAGTTGCCTTTTTCGTTTCGCTCACTTCCAGTTCCGACACAACCAACTCACCGCCGTGCCGCTCTCACTCGTCCAGGTGCAACGCAGCTCGCGCAGTTTGTACTGTCGAATTCTGCGCGAAAGTCGTCAGTTGGAGCCCAACACCCGCGAGTTCTACCGCCTCTTTGCGCGATTTGGGCATCGGCAGCGGCTGACTAACTTGTTCTTTTGTGTTGCAGGGCTTCCCGAGTCATGCTCGCGACACAGATCCTGTTGCCATTCAGGATCACATTCGTCGTGTTGAACAGGACATTAACTGCGTCCTGCTCGACCGCGAACTGCACTCGTCATAGACATCACTTAGGACCAGCAGCTTGAGTGAGACAACCGCACTTATATATTTCAGGTTTGTATAAATGTGATTTTTTTTTTACCAACTTGCCTAGTCCATTCAGGCGAGAGGCTCTCACTGAGAGCTGCAATCTTTGATCTTACGGAGGCCTTCTCTTCAAAAAGGTCAAATGCGTCTTCAAACCTCTCGGTTTAGATACGGGGAAAAAAGTATTTCCGACTCGGGGCTTTAGATGGAGAGCTAAACATTGTCAACATGGACGCTGCTTCTCCTCTAACAGCGGCAGAGTACCGTTGGTAGGCACGTTCACTACACGGACTGAGCTGAGAAGAGCCGCCATTCATTTCCGTTAGTGCGCGACAGATTTCGAGACTCGACTAAACGCGATCTAAAGTTGAAGTGGCTCCAAATTGGCCAAACACAAAGATTCGCAGTTTGTAAAACGAGCTGAAGAGTTCCGCAATGCTCGACGTCATTGCGAGGTGCGAGTCTTATCCTACCGCCAAACGTAGCTGCACACTTTGCTCGGCAGCCTGAGTCCGCCACGCTCACTCGTCCGCTGTCATTCTTCCACCTCCATCATCAAAACTCGGCCTCTGGGTCGCAACCTCATGAACTCAAACATCCAGTCACCGAGAGCACGACCGATATCCACCTCCAAAGCGGCAACAACCAGCAAGCTCGAATGTCAACGCGACAACCACAACCGCACACTACATTGGTTAGGGCTATCCCGACGATCCGATTGGGCAGTAAAAAAAAACAACCAGGAATAAATTCTCAGACCACTTTCCAAAGTCTCCTTCACTTCAAAAAGCGCTTCAATCGCTTCATTTCTAAAGCTTTCGCTGCCGATGGAGGAGCACGTCGTGGAGCGGATCCGCCAGCGCGTGCTGCTGGAGGTCTTCAACCTGGACCCAGTGATCTCGCCGGAGCCGTCCCGCGCCTCGTGGCCTGACTGGAGCGAACAGGACAAGCGCAACGTGCGACTGCGTGTGCTCAGTCTCAACGCGTGGGGTCGGTTAGAAACGTTTTGTTTTAACAGTTAGAAACGAGTGATAGAAACTTATTTGGTTGCTTTTACTATTGATGCAGGTCTACCGGTCGCCCCGAAGTGCACCGAACGCGCAGTGGAGATCGCCAGCGCCATCTCCAGTGACTACGAGCTCGTGGTACTGCAGGAAATCTGGCACATGCGAGAACGCAATTTGATCATTTCTAAAGCTCAGCAGAGTGGTTTCTATTACTATCACTACTTCAATCCGGCCGTGGGGTTCCCGTTCCCAATGGGAGCGGACTCGTTCGGCACGGGGCTCTTGGTGTTGTCCAAGTTCCCCATCTCCAGTGCTTTGTATCACTCGTTCAGTCTCAGTGGACGGCCCTACGCTCTCCATGAGTCGGACTTTATTGCTAACAAAGGAGTGGGGCTGCTGCGGGTCGAGACGCCTGCAGGACAGATCGACGTGTACGTGACACACTTGCTGGCCAACTACAGTGAAGGAGGCAAACCCGGACCGGAAGATTTTTACCTATGGCACCGAACGGGCCAAAGCTACGAACTCACGCAATTCATTTCTGCAACCAACCGGAACAAGCTCGCGATCGTGTGCGGAGACTTTAACTCGTCTCCGGATTGTCTCGAGCTCAAGGTGCCCAAGCAGTTGCTGAATTTGAGAGACGCGTACACAGATACAAACGACGAAGACGGACACACGTTTGCGTCGCCCGACAACAAGTACTCGCATGGAGAACACCCTATGCGCATGGACTACGTCATGTACAAGATCGACAAGCAGCCCAAAGGCGAATCCGATTGGCATTTGGTGAAGAGCAGCATCTTCAAGGGCTTCTTCACGGATGCACGCGGCGAGAAGACGCCATTGTCAGACCACTTTGGCGTCCGGGCGGAATTTGTCTTCAGCGAACCGAGACCACACATTTGCGAGCAGCAAGAGGGCTACGATGTAGTGTCCACGGACGAAGTGGACTCGCCCAATGCGACGAGGGCGGCGGAGCGTTCCTGTCCGACGACAACATGCTCTCATTGTGATGAACAGGACGAGCAGCAGAGCGAGGAGGACAGAGCGGCTGAACGAGCTGCTTGTTTGCAGGAGGTGCAAAACGTGCTGTTTGTCGGCCGCAACGAGGCGATTGCAGCCCGGCACACGCGGCTGTGGCGCGCTGTGGCGTTCTTCGTGGCAGCGCTGGCGGTGTTTGTGACCCACATCATGTCCATCGTGGTGTCGAACTGGTCGTGGGTCGCTGTGCTGCTGTTCGGCATGACCAGCGTGACGGAGTACGTCCTGACCTTCTTCTTCCTCACGTTCGAGTGCTCGACGTTCACCGAGCTCATCAACCAGGTGCAGTTACACCTCCACCTGCACGCGCAACAGACCAAAGGAATGGTTCAGGCCAGAGCGAGCAAGTGAAGTACATCCACCACGGTGTGCCTCTCAATGCCTGCGACGTCGCGTGTTTGTGTAGACGACGAGCAGCGCAGCATAGACGCAGGTCGTGGACGAACTACAAAATGAAAGGGTTGATCGAATTGTAGGCCAAAGTATCTTGACAGCCAGAGGACACGTACCCTCCAAGTATTTGCCAACCAGATGCCGAAAGCTTGCAACCACCTGTAAAGCTATGCCGCAACGCGAGAGAACAGAAGGTAGGTACTGCATAACACCAAACGAAAGATCCACGCAGCATTCGCAGTGAACAGCATACGCTTTTATCAAAAGAGAGGCGCCATGCAGGCATTTGTGATACAGCATTGTGGCTTAAGACCAGCTGACTACGGCGACGCGTTTTCGATTTTCTACGTCGCTGAACTCGAAGCAATCGATCAGACAGATACAGCAACATCGCGTTGGTTGTCGTGAGACGACAGTGTTAGTTGACTCAAGGAATTTGCATGTTTGCCAGCACCTGAGGAACTTCCAGTTGGCATCTGCCGCTCGACATAAGAAATCATTCACACTCCAACGAATTAGTCGAGCGTGACGCACAGCACCAACGAGCACTGCATCTATCCACGTAGCATTCGTCTACTAACTACACACAAAACACTTTCGTCTTCCAGCATTTACCAAAACAGACTTTTTCAAATGATAGCAATCCGTACTCCATGCTGTCTGGTCGGGTCTTCGATACCTGCGAGCCATCGATCTTCATTGTTCACCAACAACTCCACGACGTTCGCGGTGTCAGAGACTTTCCAAAGTGACCAGCATCCGGCCAAGCTTCAAAAACCCTGGAAACAGCCGACGATTCTTGACATCTGCCTTGACATTCGGCCAGTCTTTCGTGGCTCGTATCGGAGCCCGATGCGTTTGGAACGGTCTCGGATGGATTCCCATTGACACATGGCCCGCTTGCTGTCTCTGCAGTTTACCTAACGTAACTTGAGTCGGACCATGAGCTCAACCATTTTCGCTTTCGACACGGAAGAGCGACTATCGTCGGTCGGTAGTATTTCCACTTTGCACAAGTACCAACAACCATGCGTCGACCGAAATCGAGATACGCACCGCACCTCGTGACCATCTCCGAGACTGCCACCATGTCGGTGAGCAAGGAGAAAGAGTCCCCCATTGCAAAAACTCGAGAACAAGTGTCGTCTACGCGGTCTTGCGATGCTCGAATGGAGCGATCACACTCGGCACCTCCTGAAGCCGAAGCCACGGACCGACAAATGTCTGCACCGAAGCGTGTTCGGTCCAAGTCGGCCAAGTGTCTGTCCATCAACAATCTGCACAAGCCCAAACCAACTCTCACCGAAACTCGGTCGACGTCCCCCATTGCACAACCCAAGCAACCAGCATCTCCGAAAGCTGTGCAGAAGAGCAACAAGTACGGCCGATCCAGTCTTCACAATGCCGTTCGAAAAGGTGACAAGCAAGAGATCAAGACGTTGCTGGAGACGGAGCCGGAATTGTTAAGAAAAGCAGACAATCGAGGCAACCACCCAATGCATTATGCTGCCAGTCCGAACGTCCCCGATGGAGCTACCATCGTCTACATGTTGTTGAAAGCTGGTGCTGCTGTCAACGCGTTGAACGACCGACAGCAGACACCGTTGCTGATCTCCGTCATCTCGAACGAGGACGACAACGACAAAGTGGCCAGAGTGCTGCTTTACCACCATGCAAACCCCATGATCAAGGTCACTAACGACCTCATGCTGGCACAATACGCAAAGTCTCGGAAACTACACAAAATCGCAGCAGCAATCCGCGAGTACATGTGAAAGGTGAGTTTCTATTAGTCTGAAAGCTGCGAGATGAAGCAGTCAAGAAGACAAATTCGTCGTAGATGGATGTTTGTCAAGGAGTAGTTTATGAAATGGTTGAATAACTTAACGCCTCTCGATCGAAGAGAGGCCTCGTAAGTAAAAAAACGTGTCTACCAAAACAAATTGTTGGAGAAAACATCTTCTCTTCTGGGAACAGGACAAAGTTCCTATTGACAAAGTCGAAAAATGAAGCAGAAGAAGGAGACGTTGGCCGAGTGGGGATTCTTATCGTCCTGGTGCAGGTTCATGCAAGATCTAACCTGGAATGTATACCACTTTGGCGCTGGGGACCTGAATTCAAAGCTGTTTTCCAGTTTTCTTTTGATTTTCTGGTTTTCTTGATGCGAGTTTCGTTGGATGAGCGCCAAACCAAACTTGAGAAACTTCGAGAGAGTTCTGGCTGCTGCTGCGTTGATCGATCCGGAGGCACTCGTTCTCGTAATGGAATCAACTCTGCGTCCTACTCAAAGAAGTTTTGGGGGAAGTTTGGGTAAATCACATGCTGGATATGGCGGAACTTCCTGCTTTTTCTACGTTGAAATTGTCCTCAGGATCCCGATCCAGTGCTACTTGTGATATGGTGTTTTCACTTTGTTGCAATGTGGGGCCTCACAACACAACTGGTGAATTTCAGGAACCATGGAGGAAACTCGAAATGTAGACTCCATCACGAGCTGTACGAGGCATTCGCATTCCAGTACGACTTCAAATATATACTTTCGGTACCAGCAGACAAGAGGTTTTGGAATGGATCAGAGGTGTGATACGAGATAGAATCGGCAGTGAGAATGTTTGCTGGGGCGGTGCTACTCCACGCTCAAGACGAGATTGTTACTCCTCCTTGTTGTTGGATTCAATCAGCTTGCCCAAGGAATACGCTCCATTTGGACACCATTACGACGGCAAGAAATTCATAAGACTCATTGAGGAAATCAGTGGCTACGTTCGGTTTTCGCACTTGTTCCTCAGGACTAGCAATGATCCAAAGGCACTAGCGACATCCGAATCTACTTGCAGAACGATCTTGGGTCTTCTTAGTAGGAACAATTGCTCAAACGCAATCGAGAAGACGAGTTGTGCTACGAATGACATTCACGTGCATTTTCCGGAAAGCTTTTTGTGGGAGCTCAAAGCGGTTTGTGCAGCGCTTGCAGTGACGCAGTGTGCCGATCAGTTTGCTTTGAAAATTTCTGGAGTAAGGATTCAGCACGCGATAATGTGGCAGTGTCTGGCATTCGCTTTGTTTTTGAAGCGAGCTCGAACGCGATCCTCCGTGAGAAGAATTAAACTTATTGGCGTGTATCTGAGCCTTGAAGACGCCGAAGCTATAGCGAAAGAGGTTGCGAACGGCATTCAAGATGAAGGTGAGTACCACGTGAGCGAAGGAACAATCGTGCAGGGTGACGACGAATTTCGGACATGGTGTCGAGACTGTTGAATCCTCATAAGTTTTACGAGGAAAACAAGTTTGTGGTGTGACCGTCGTTGGAAATGATGACGGGAAAACAGAGTGGGTAGATGCCATTGTTCCTGGTGTTGGGCTTTGTTTAACTCCCACGTTGCAGTCTCACCCAGTGCAATCATGTGAAAACATTTTGTCCAGAGCCTGAAGTGGTGCTCAACTTGGAGCTCAGTTCTTCGCGTAGGCCTGCTGAAGGACTGCGCCGCCTAGTAGAACTGGCGGGAAAATCACTACAATCGCTACGGCTGACGTTCAAAGACTTTGATTCAATAAGCAGTGTTCTTGACCCGACGTGGATCATTTCCTCGTGTCCCCACCCCCAAGGACTCACCGTAAGAAATCATGAAATCTCGTCCGAACGTCTCGTCAAAGCTTGCACGGCAAAACAAGTCCGTCTACGCCATCTTGATGCCAAGTTTGATGATTTACGCGTCGTAGCTCGTGCTCTTCGCGATGTCACTCGCTCATTGACGAAAAACTTGCAGTGGTGGCTTTGTCCAAAACTTTGGATCGGCGATCTGAATTCACTGAAGGAAATGCTGACTTGCAATCGCTCGTTAGAATATCTCGCAATGAATGTTCTGGAAGAAGACTACGATATGATTCAAGATCATTTGTCGGGCTTTGATGGAGAAGAACTCGAGGTGAAGAAGAAACGTATGTTAGATCGCAAGTTGGCCTTCTTGAGCGCGTCGAATGCAAGTGAAGCTAGACCTGCTAAAAAAACAAACTCCGATAAATTCACTGCGTCTTGTAGGTGTTGATGAGATTTCGACGATTTTTGAGTTTATCAGCGAGTCTGCGGTGCGTAAGGTGACGATTTTCAAGCTGAACTAGTGACAATCATAGATACGTCACTTCGCTACTCTGCAAACAGCTCGGACTTCATAAAAACAAAACAATCAAACAAAATACTTTTTCCATTGAGTTTTCAAATTGTCGACTTCATCTCTTCAGGTCCCCCAATCCATAAAACCACTTCACGCCGAGTCTGCAGGTGTCAAAGGAGCAAGCGGCGTGATTTCCACGCTCAGACCACCTTTCACCGGGGTCGTGAGTGAAAACTCGTACGTGAGCTCCCACGGGTCCTCCACAGTTTTAATGTCGAACTTGCTGAAGAGAGTAGCCAACGTCAACTTGATCTCCATCATTGCAAACTTCTGGCCGATACACACGTGCTGTCCCGAACCAAATCCACTGAACACGAACGGTGACAACACACGCAGTTTACCCGTCTCGGGATCAATCATACGCTCCGGTTTGAACTCGAGTGCGTCCTCACCCCACGTCTTTTTGTTGCGTGCATTGCAGTAGGACGAGATCATCATCGTTTGACCCTTTTCAACAAAAGTACCATCCACCAACGTCGTGTCTTCCATCGCTTCACGCACAATAAAACCAGTGGACGGGTGAAGACGCATATTCTCCTTCATAACGGCCTCAAGGTACACGAGATCACGGACTTGGTCCTGCGACGGGACTTTGATCTCACCCGTGAGAAGACCCGGCAGCTTCTCCATCATTTCTTCGCGGATCTTCTTGAGCACTTCCGGGTACTTGTTCATGTTGACAATGAACCAGCACATATTGTCTGCGGTCGAGTCCTTACCAGCAAAGGCGAACGACATGACCATGTCACGCATGATGGTCGCATCATCGTCTTCAATATGCATTTCCTCTGTCTGTCGGAGTTTGCTCTCCATGAAGAGCGTGATCAAGTCTCTGGCCACCATTTTTTCTCCTTTGGCAGCGAGTTCGGTTTTCTTGTTCATGGACTGCACGATCACATCGTTGATGAACTTTTGGATAATGGTGTTGTTCTCCTTGAAAACGCGCTCCCAGCCAATGTTCAAGTATCGTTTGAGCTCCCAGAGCCACAGAGGAGACTGAATCCGCACACCGAACGCCACACAAGCTTTGTTAAACGCCTTCAAGAACTCATGGTCGTCCTCTCTGTCCGGACTGTTCTTGAGCGTGTCCAACTCGATCCCAAAGGCGATTTTGGCAATCACGTCCATGGTAAAGTGGCTCAGCTCCTGCTTGACACTAAACGTTTGGCCTCGTTTGTGGTAAATGTCCAACACCTCCAGGAACACACTCAACTTCTCACACACGGTGGCTTCCATGACGTCCTTCATCATCTGCATGGAGAACAAGTGACTGGCAGTTTTACGATGATAAAACCACAAATCTCCATCGGTGATGACCATCCCATTGCCGAACAAGTCGTAGCTAATATATTGACCCGTGGGGCCTCGTAGGAACACGTCGTCTTGAGTTTTGAGAACGTCTTCAAACATTTCAGGAGACGAAAGCACGATATTGGCAGGACGCCCAGGGATCGTGAACATCCACGGACGGTTGTCGAACTCAGTCGATTGTTCGTTCAGCCAGTCGTGGAAGCGTTCGGCATTGCCACCAGCGTCTAAAATGTTCTTGAGAATGGGGAGAGTGGACTTGGGCATGGGTGGCACTTTACGACTTTCGGTCGACTTGTCCTTCGTAGCGTGGTGCAGTACCACCGAAAGTCCCAAAGTCACAGCCACAGCCGCCGCAGCGGTGACAGCCAATTCGTTGCGGTCACCGAAGAGTGTCGACACGGTTTTCATAGTAAATGGCTGCGATTCCGATGGGCTGCGACGGGCGAGTGAAAAACGCAAGTGCCGAGGCCAACGGAGACCGTCGGTCCCTCTTCACATGGACACATGCTCCTTAGAAAAGGGCCATGATACGTGATTCCCTCGCCAATCTTTCGTGGTTATCCACGGGCAGTGGCACTCGTTGGGTTTGGTTGAAAAGCTGGTGACTTGTACTGTACCGGTAGATTGAAAGATTGTTCATTGTGGTTGGTTTCCATCAAAGTATTTGCTTTCATTGCTCTTAGATTTCATTTCGAGACTTTCCCAGGAGTTCCAAGATGTTTGTACACGATTTGGTATTCATGTCGGAATGGTGTGCCAAGATGAAAAAACTGTTCGCAGATACTCGCACTGAGGTGAAAGTTTGGCGGTGGGGTCCCCATTTCGTTCCGTTTGTGCAGTTTTCTATTCGACTTCCGTTTTACTACTATTTCCAAGTCCCCAATCGCCTTGAGATTGCAAACAAATGTAGGATGATGCGTGAAGGCCTTTCACTTTTCGTTGCCATCGCGAGAACTGATACAAAAGTCCTCGTCCAGCTCCTGAAACGTTTTGAGTGGGAACTGGAAGAAGAATATTGTGATGATGTGTACGAGATGGAAGTGTTGCCAGTTGCCGTCGAGGTAAAGCTGGTAGATTTTATTAACGATTTGGACTCTATGGAAGACGGTCTGGTCGCAATGTGCTCGCAACTAGAACCGCAGAACACGAGCGCAGACTTCAGGGAAGCGTGGATAAAGATTGAAAAGTTTTCAAAGGCACCGCTAGATTTGTCTGCCACGGTCGGATCGTCGATAAACGGGTTTAAAATTCCTGTACGTCTTCTTGTTAATGAGAGTAATTCGCAAGTGGCAGGAGTTGTATTGACACGGGCGTGGGAGATAATTACAAGTACTTTGGATAGTGACCAAGTGAGTTGGGGGTGGGCTTCGTCGAGACTGGATAATATGCTCAACAGCTTGAAAAGCGTTCGACAAGGTTTCTATTCGTCTTTCATCTTGGATTCAATCAGTGTAAGTGATATGGACAATAGCTCCAATTTCCTGACCAAGACAGATAAGGCGCTCGCCGAGATCATTCGCAACATGTGCGGTCACGTTTTCTTTTCAAAAGTGGCTGTGAGTTTGATAGTCGAGCCGAAAAACAAGAGTGCGTTTGTCGCCGTGTATCAAATGGTTTGGAACTTGCTACATTGTCCTGACAGTGGCCAACGCATTTCAAATGCTATGCACATAGATATCCACCCCTATTTTCAATGGCCCTTTGGAAAAGCGATTCTAACAGCCTTAGCTCTGGCTGACTCATGCGAATCAATTTGCGTTTCGACGGTGGCGTGGGCAGCGTTTGGGCTTGAACGATCTCAAACTTGGCAATGGTTGGCGTATGCTCTTTTCTCGAAGCGAGCACTTGGTTCCTCTTCAGTGCGAAGAATCAAACTCAAGGAAGTGCGACTTACTACTGACGATGTGGAGGCTGTTGCTAAAGTCCTCGAGAATGAAAATCCAGAACAAATACTGTTCAACAGCGAGATGGAACCATCGGACATTGTGCCAAGTGAAGAAGAATACCAATTGAATGAGGACGCGATCGTCGAAGTATACACTGACGAAGGGAACGTACACGATCTGCGCGGTGTTTTTCGCGGGAATCCGGTATGCCGAATTAAAATTGTGGGGGACTACAACAAGGACAGCGAGTGGGTCGATGTAATGATCCCTGGGGTGGGGGTTTGCGAGGTACAGCAGAAGTGTCTTGTACGAATTCCGTCGGAGCATACTCCGAAATGCCGCCGCGACTTGCGGTTGGATATGGAGGTCGGGTTCTCCCCTAACGACGGACTTTGTGGGTTCATGAAACTCATTGGGCCATCGCTTCAGTACTTACGGCTAACTCTCTACTCCAATGACTACTCGACACCTGCATTCGACCTGTCGTGGATAATTCCTTCGTGCCCGAGACTCGTTGAACTGACGATTAAGAACCCGCGTATTGCTGCTGGCACGTTTGTCGAAGCGTGTGAGAGGAATCACTCTCGGTTGAGCAAACTTCAAGTTTTCTTTGACAAAGAGCACGTACTTGCAGACACGTTGAAGGACGAACGCCATCCACTGACTGTACATTTACGCTGGTGGTATTGCTACGTGTACAGTGGTGAGGTGCAGCCTTTGCAGGAGATGCTTGGTAATAATCGAACGCTGACGAACCTCACCGTTGCAACATTCGAGAGTTTGATTAAGCCAGTGGAGCAAGAGTTGGCGAAGTACGCAGGGCAAACCCTTGGTGTGGAGGAAGAACCGTTTCCAGCAGTGTGCAAGGCAGCCTTTTTGAGTGTTTTCCACTCAAATTTCACGAGGTCTCCACCCAAGAAACCAGCTTCAGGTCTATCGATGAGACTTCCTGATGGCGACGTGCTGACAATTGTGTTTCAATTTGCGTCGGAGCGCGCAGTTCGAAAGATCAAAGTTCTTCGCGGTTAGGAAACTGGCTGTTTGAGCTTTACAGTTTGCCGGTTGACATTCCCAACTTTATATACACACTTTCATAACATGAAAACATGAATTTGGGCTGTATGGAATGGAGCCATTTCAAACAACCTTGTTCACCATCTTCCACGATAGGCACCTTTCGTACCCTATACAGTTTCCTCTTTCATCGCTTTTGGTCACCACTTGCAGTCCAAAGTGCAGACTCCAGCCCAAACACCATCACTTGCACCTAGTTTGATTCTTCAATGCCTTTGGGATCACTATGACGGAGGGAGCAGTGGAGACCGTGGCCCTTTTTCATCATGCAATCTGTCGACCTGTGTCTCGTCTCGCCAAGAACGAACCTCCAGAACCGCTGTCGATGGCGTTCCCTCCCCACGTTTCGCTGCTTCACCATCCAATTCACTTGAGCTTTTCATTTGTTCCTTGCAAGTCTCCAGTGGAATAGGCTATTCCCACCGAAGATACACACATCGAAACGAACATATTTTGTTTCTCTTTGATGAA
>AUWJ02030755.1:0-10930 GCA_000468175.2 Phytophthora cryptogea
CGCACCTCCATTTGAGGTAATTGACGTCCGAGTGCAGGTTCGAGTTGGTGGGCTACGAAATCGTGAAAAAAGCTTTACCTTGTTGCATGAGTGCTTGGCCGGACTCGAGTCCCGGTTGGAGCTTGGCTACTGGAAGTGCATTGATTGGCATGGTGACAGTCGAAGCGAAGTTACCACGGTTGGTCAATTGCAGATCAACTTACTTTGAATTGCTTGTGGAACGCAAGGCAAGATGAGGAATGAGCTTTCATCTCAAGCAGTAAAGCGCGCCATCGGCTTCTATCGGATCGTTTGTGGTTTTGTGCAACTAGCCAACGTTCCTCATCCTAGGACCTTCCTGCCAGGAAGCAGGAAGGGGCAACTTAACGTCATAGTCGGTGCAGCCTTGCGGTCGTCACGCGAATGATGAGGTGTACCGGTCGGTCTTCACTGCGAAGTTGAGTTGGACACCTCAACGTCTTCAAGACAGACAAACTACGGGTGGCTTCCGTCGCAGCTCCAGCCCCCACTTTCTTTTAGTCCAGACAACGCACTCATTAATCAACTCACTCGATTCGTGTTGGGTCTCAAAAATACCAAGTGGCTTTCAAGATTCAAAATTCTTGTGCTTATACATGCTGGCGGCCAAAGTGATCACCTTATCAGTCGAGTTTCTCCTTTGCAGTCGGGATGTGGATCACATTAGTACCCGTAACCTTGATCAGCGTCTCCGGAGACCTCAATACGCGCACAAGTGTCTCGAAAATGCGAACTTCGTCTTTCAGATGCCCCACGTAGTGCTCTTTTCGGGCGATGTAGATGCCCTCAACAAGTTCCAGGACGTCTTCAGGATCCGGCAGCTCCTCGTACTGGATCTGGTACAGTTTACCTCGGAAGAAACCCTTGACGGCACTACCCACCGTCACCACCACAAAGACATACACGGCGGTGAGTCCGTACGAACTGATTCCGAGAGTTGTAAGCCCTTGAACGATCCTGTCCGATACGGCAACGATACAGAACGGGTACGCGGTCGAGCAGTAACTGGAACCGGAAGAGCTAACCACTGGGTCAATGGTCCACCAAGTTGATCCGTCCGATGCATGCTTGGTGATTTTAACCGAGCGCATCTCGGTAGACCGCTGTAGTACGCCGCTACTTGCCGTTAGCTGCACGACAGCAGGGAACAGTTTGTCTACTTGGATCGAGGCCAACGTCTCACCACTGTCATCGCTCAGAGTCTGCTTGATCATCGGGATCAGTGCGTTGCGATGTTCGTCTGTCATCCGAACCGAGTACGTGGCCGAGATCTCTTCGTCGTCCGTGGGGCCGGGCCGCGTGAAGGAGAATGTAATGGTCCAGTTGAGAACCTGCGTTGACTGCAGTTGGTTCACCAACAGGTCTATGCGTGGTGGCGAAAGCCCCCACACGTCGGACGAGAAGACATCGAACTCGACGCACTGCACAGACGCGCTGTCCGTGTTCAGGTCAACCTTGCACGACGGGCTGTTGCTATCACTGTTCGAGTACAGTTGGTTCATCGTTTCCTGCTCGTCCACGATACCAAAGACGACAGTCGTGAGGGTCACTTCGTTCGCAGTCGTACTGGGGTTAATGGAACTGAACATGGCCAGCGGACCCACGAGACAGATCAGCAGGAACAGCAGCATCACACCGGCCGAGGTCAGCTTCTGCTTCATGGGCTGCCGCTTCTTGCCTTGCAAAATCTCAGCCTGCTCGACTCGTCCTTTCATTTCGCCCTTGACGCCGAACAAGTGTGCTGCTGTGTCTTCCAAGAGCACCCAGTGCTGCCAGCTGAGTGACGTCTTCGTGCACATGTAGTCCAGCAGTGCTCGCATCTCGAACAGGAACGGCGCCTGCATCATGAGACCGAAAAGCGTCTCACTCACTGCCGTCACATTCGTCTCCTCCGTGTAGTTGTAGCGACTACCGAGGTACGCTGGGTACCCGTATCGGATCTGAAGTGCTCCAAGCCAGAGGTACACGCACTGGAACAGGTAGAACAACACGAGCGCAGATCGTTGCTGAAAGTAGATGTTGGTGTTGCTCGGAAGGAAGTACCATACGGTCATGTGCAGCACGAACGTGTACGAGTACTGCAGTATCACCTTGGATTGGAGCGAGGCGCAAACGTACGCCACACGGTCCCAAATAATGAAGATCAGCTCGATCAAAACCAGCAGGACGAGGTAGCCTGAGAGTAATGACGACGAGGACACTCGACTGTTTGCGTCTGCTACCGAAGTGCTACTCGAATCTGGCTCGCCCAGTTCTTCGTAGAAAATGACAGCGTAGATTGACGAGAACAGCAGCACGGAGAGTGACGCAGTGTAAAAGTCTCGACCGGGCTTCTCGCCAGTGATGGCCACTTGAATGTCCTTATCCCATTGAGCTGGAGGATTGCAAATTACAGTCTGGAAGTACGCGTGCACTTTAGGGAACTTCTTCTCGAGCCAGGACTCTTTCGCGCGTGCATGGAACCCGATCTCCGACTCGTCCGCATCCATGTCAACCTGCTTTGAGACAACGTTGTCGCCACCAGCTCTAGGAGAACGAGGCGACAAACCCGAGAAATCGACGGATCGCCGTGACGAAGGCGAGTGTGCTAAATTGCCATCAGAATTGGGAGCTGCAGCCAACGCCGCCTCGGCTGCCTTCTTTTCCGCCTCCAGCTTCTCTTGTTCTTGCATCTCCTGCAGCACCTGAGCTGCTACCTCGTTGCAAATCTCCGCGTTGTCCATACTAAGAACGCTCGCATTGGTAGCAGCCCGTTCTACAACTGGTAGTTGCCGACTGCTGCGTTGCGAAATGAATGATGAAGGGCCCTGCGCACGAAACACAGATCTTGCGCTTTTCGTACGCTCCAGCTTCTTTCCCTGAACAGGGCCGTCGTACAAGAACGCGTCATCAATCGAGTCGTGGGACGAGGAAAACGATGTTCTTAGCCCTCGCATCACTTCCGATTTATACCGCGACGAAGCTTGATCATCCACGAGTTCCCCACTTTGAGCCTCAACCCAGAAACCTTGGAGACGCAGCTCTCGTTGATGCCACAAAAGGAAAAGCATTACGTAAAAATCCCACTGCAGACCATCGTATACGGATGTGACGTCGTCAATGGCAATGCCATCAAACTTATACAACCCAAACAAGACCATCGGTTGGATGGATTTCGCGTTGGTAGCTGCGTCAGCCGCAGTCGTACAGTATGGTTCAAAGCTTGGGTAGAAGTAGCCAATGTCCGTCATGCCTGTGCAAAAGATCGACAACTGGAACACGTAGCGTAGTGCAATGATGCAGCATGTCTGAAAAAGAAGCAGGCACAGGGTAATAACGTCAGTTAATCCATGACCGCCTCGCAACCATAATGCACCAGCCAGATACTTACGTATGCGAGTAAGTGGGTCCAGACCATCGGTGACGGACGAGGGTTTTCAACAATCAGAAACCCAAAGGCAGCAAGCACGTAGACCATGTTCAGCAAGTCAGCCTACCACATCATGGATTCAGAAAGTTAGTTCACAGCTACACACCACCAACAAAATACAACCAAAACATACCTGAACAGTAAAGCAGATGATCAGTGCCACGCAACAAATACTCGCGCTCTTGCTGCGCACACAGTTGATCAAGAGTTGTCCGATTTCAGCGACAGACGGCTCGTTCAAGTCGTCCTCTTCGTACTGCATCGTCTCGAGTTTGAATCCAGCATTCTGAAAACCATACAGCACTCGGTACAACGGTGTACGCCACGCAAACCCGCTCTTGTCGTCAAACTCTTCGTCTTCCGGGTCGCCGAGGGTGCTTTCATCACCCGTCACACTGCTCCACTCACTTTTATTCTCATCGTAGTTCGGGTCTTCATCTCCAGCACGAGACGGTGGAGCCACATCCAAAGGATTGGGCAAATTCCGCTCCTTCAAGCACTCAACAATGCTTTCGTCTAAAGCTTCACGGGGGACGGCAAATGCTAAAGCTGAGAGGAACATGTTGAACTCCTTCGTCAGCTCCGACTGGAAAACGTATTTCACGTCACCCCGGCTACCAGCGTGGCGCACAACGATCTCGAAGCAGTAAAGAGATGGTGACATGTCGTCGTACTGCACCTTCGAGTCGCTCAGTTTAAGAGAAATGACGTCGCGCCACTTGAACGAAGTTTTAAGACGCTTTCTGTGCTTGCGACTGCGGTGCTTAAGTGCTCTCTCCTCATCTTGATAAAAAACCAAGTGACTCGAGTCAAGTACCACGTAGCGGTGCAAGTACTTGGCCTTCATCCACGACACTAGAAAACCGAAGCGAGGCGCTGGAAGTTTTTCGCGGCGGTACTTCATCCATCCGGCCGTCGTCGAGCCATCCAAGTTCAGGGGGTACGTTGCGATTGGGTCACTTGCAGCACTGAACGGGCCTTCACCCATTCGAGAGACAGCGCATACCTTGAACTGGTAGCTTGTGCCTGGACGGAGACCATCAATCTTGGCCTCGCAGCGATCGCCTGAAATCTCCACCAGGTCTCCGAAATCACCGAGAAGTGTCAGGGACGGGAACTGCTGTCTCGAAATTCGGTAGTAGCGGATTTTGTGATAGCTGCCCGTCGGCTTCTCCCACGAAATCGTCGCTGAATTTTGCGTGCGCTCAACTGCGACGGGTTTCGATGGTGCCATGGGTGGGAGGTTGTGGTGTAGCCCCAGCGCAATGTCCATGAGCTCTTCAACTTTATGGACAAGTTTGGAAACGATGATCTTGAGGCGCTGGATCGCTGCATTTTTCTCCTTCTTCATCGAATACCACTGCTCCGTTCGAAGGCGATAAAAGTCCCGTACTATCTCCTCGCGGCGAATCGATGCTCGGTTCTGCTCGCTGCGTAGGATAGCAAACACGGTTTGATACGTAGGCGCGATGAGAATTTCGCATTGGATCGAGATCAATACGAATAGCGCAATCAACCCGTAAGGAACTTTGTTCGCCTCCACGCCAAGAAAATTCGCAACAGACATACAGCTATCGTCGTCAACTGACTTCGTACCAATGATGCAGTTGCTCAGAGCGTCATATACGTAAGGCGCATTGATAATAGTAATGACGAACAAATGGCCCCAGTTCCACTTGCGCAGGTACTGAATCCACGGGTTCGAAGGCTCACGTGCTTCATCCAGCCGATACAACATCACAAGTGCTCCCAGCAAGTATGCAATTGAGACTGCTCCTCCCTGCTTTGCACCAAATACAAAGACCAGGAGCAACAGCAGCGGTAACCAGTTTGAAAGAAAAGCAAACTCCAAGTAGTACCAGAGATACTTTCGCATCAGTATGACGTACGTGACTTCCCCTGCAGACACCGCGAACGAAGCTTGCCCTTTTCCTTCAAAACTATCATCAATGGGCCTGCTGTCGTCTTCCAGTTTGAGTGCCGATTCATCGACCACTGTGATCATGTCCTCTTCCACAGTGACTTTGTTTGAGTCCGGAAGCAGATACACACTCAACAGTGCCACGAAGTCTGCCATCAACGCCCATTTGTGTTGGCCGCTCAACACAAGCCACTTTTCGTACGTGTCAGAGATTGCCCTCCAAGGTAAAGTCTCCTCCATGTTGATATCTAAGAACGGGGGTAGCCACAGGATCACCGAGTATTCCAGCACAATCACCAACGAGAGCAGCCACGCCAACGCCCACCATCGCCTGCACACCGTTGCGGGGTATGCGTACATCATGCTGTACACGATCAGTAGGTAAACCATTGCGATGATGTCTTGGTGCACGAAGCAAGATATCGTCAACAACAGCATCACGACGTTCACGGATGCCTTGCTCGCATATGTGGTGCCAAAAGCTCGCAGACACGAGAAAAAGTCCCTGTCATCAGAAGAAAATGACGACAAGTGTGCGTGATCTCCGCGTTTGGTATCTGATTCACTTTCCGCCTTCGCCCGGGCTTTTCTTGATCGTGCAGGGGCAACGTCGTCGTCGTCGTACGTGAATGCTCGCGCTCGATCTTTCAGATCGTCCTCATCATCATCAACCTCGCAAGAAGAGGTCGGGTGATACGAATCCAAATTGTTGGCTGCATACAACGCGTATTGCTCTTCAAAACGAGCAGTCAACTCCTCCAGTTCCGCTTGGCGACGCGCGGACGATGACGAGTCAAAATACTGCGCCACACGCTGGAGCGAGCACATCAAAATGATCAAAAACTCCCCGGACAGTAAATCCCACAACGCCGGCTTCCCCGCGCTGTCTTCGTTGCGTTCATCCAAGCGAATCATCCCGACCCAGTCGCTATCGTCACCTGGCTTAAAGAGCACGTCCGAGTCCGATTGCTCGGTGTTGAAAGTGCTCAGCTGAATCATGTACTTTAAAAGCATTGAAAGTGCCGCAAGCCAAAAAAGCGGGGACCACAGCTGCTTCCACGAGTCACTCAAAGCACGACCAGCGATAAGCACGAGAATGTAGAGCCAACCCACAAAGCTGATCTGGTCGAGCGCAACCCACATCGTCACAATCACCAGCGTCGTCGCACTAAACGAGATCAATAGGTGTTGAATTGTTTCCATGAAGAATCGAATTGCGTCTGCTGCTCGGCTTCTCCCAGCAGTAAAGAAGTCGTACGGAGTGACGTCCTTCATCATGGACGCAAGCTGCCAGAAGCACAATCCCATCATGATTGCGGTAGGCAGCAGGTACAGGAACACATCTGAGATGCCACTAGAGGACGCATGATACTCGAGACCAAAATCTTGGGCTGAAATAAACGAGGAAGTGAAGAAGTGCTCTTCCAAGTACGTTGAGACCTCCTCGAACTGGTAGACGTATCTTGCCACTAGAATGACGACTTCGATCAGCAGAGCTAGTGACCACAGCAACTTGAGGCGCAAAGACGTTCTTGGTGCCGACTGAAATCCACCCAAATGATGGCCCAGAATGATCAAAAACAACGCTAACTGCACGCCTCCGACCAAGTTCGTGCTCAGAGTAGTTGGACCATTCTCAAACTGCAGCGCTACTACGATAAAAGAGGTGTAGCAGAGCAGCACTCCACAAATCCGGAACCAATTGTCGATCTCGACGGCCAGACGAGATACGAAGAATATCGGGTTTTGACGCGCATGGTCTTTCGTTCGCAACCGTTCCTCGATCGCTTCGCTGTTGGCCACATAGATCACCAGTTGAAACACCAACTGAAAGATAATTAAGAGCTGTGCGCTGAAAAGTGTCGGCCACAGCGACCCCCACGTGTACAATTTAGGGTGGTAACACTGCAGACCAATAAGCTCCATCTCAGAACTCTCGATGCAATCCACATTTCGAATGAATACTGCAAAGCACGCGCCGAGAGCATACAGCAGTAGCACCCGCCAGAAACGCCTTCGCTTTTCAAAAAACAGCATGAGAAGAGCAGCGAGCACCAAGTATCCAATCTGTAGGAATGAAACATGGGTGCTCAACGCGACAACTGTAGCAAGCAATACAAGCACACGCGAGCAATGTTAGTCAGAAGGTGATAAGCTTCAGCACGTTGTCAATACGCAATCATACTTAAAATCGTTGCCAGAACCAACGCGTCCAAATGCGTGAAGATGACTCGTTTTGCATCCACAAGCCACATGTGAGCAGCAGATTTCCAGCCTAGTTGAAGTTGCTGGAGACACACAAAACACCATTAGATCTTCAACAAAATGTGAAAGAACCATTCACTTACACTGCGCATTTTTGCCAGGCGTTGGAAGTTCGCAAAGCTTGCTCTGTCATTTTCCGCCACTGGGTCGTCGTCTTCAACAGCACCAGAAACCTTGGCTGTATCACGCCGCTTTCGAGATTCACGAAGTACGTCTTGATATCGCCACTGCGTCCTGATAGACAGGAACATGAACACGAGACACAGCGTATGTGCTCCAATGTCAAGGAACGGGTAGTCGAACTCCCGCAAGCCGTACGTTGAGTAGCCATCCGGCACGAACTTAATCGTGAGGTTGCTCGTATATTCAGCCAACGCCAGAAGCGTGCCGTACGCGATCAGCAGCCACATGAAGATCGACGACGAAAGCAATCCAAACAGCGCGATCGTCACGAACGCCAACCCCAAGAATGGAGCTGATAGATACGACGGGTAGGACACACACCACACAATTGCCGCCGCGCTGCCGAGAAGAAGACCCCCATCGCGCGCAAACGCTCGCACGACGATTGACTGTTTACTCAGCAGCTCCTTAATGTCGGCAGTCTGAGCTCTGTCGCGTTGGTCGAGCAGGGACTGCGCCACATCCGCGTTCACTGACCCTAGATCCACAGTCGTTGCTCCATCATGAGAGAACCCGGACGCAACACTCCCTCTGCGTTGAGCGTCTTTCGCTTCTGCATGCAGATTGTGCAGCTTCGCACAACTAATGAAAAGCAAGAAGAGGAAGCCGGCGAAGAAATAATACTGCCATCGGACACCGCCGTCACGAAAGTTGGCAAACCCAGCGTACTTCGCGATATTCCTCACGGTGTCGTCGTCCGTCAACTGATCCAGCTGGAAGGCGTACCTGCAGCATAATTGACATCATTAGTGCACCACACTCGTGTCATGAAATAGTGCACTGCGTACCAAGCAACGATGACGACGAGACACAACCCGAGCAGGATGTTCGTGACTCCTGGTCCAAGGAAGTAGCTCGAGAACTTGACGCCCGACTTTCTCGAGATGAGCTCCTGCACTGTCATCCGGCGGACGAACACCGTGTAGCCGATCAAGCGCTGCAGCAGCACGAGATAAAACAGGCCCGTGGCGAAGGCCGGCACGGACACCGACGTGAGGAGGAGCAGCACGGCGCTCAGGAGCTCCACGGCCCGGAGCATGGACCGCCGACGGTCGCGCTTGGGCTCGCTCCGATTCATCAGCTGCTCTCCCATCTCGAACAGGTCAAAGTGCTGCTGCGCGCGCTCCTCCTCCTCCTGCTCCTTGGACCTCCGGTTGAGTCTCCGCAGCACGTACCAGTAGTGGATGGCGCTGCACACGAGCACCAGCACGTCCACGCCCACGCCCTGTAAAGACTCTTTCGAGTTGTGCATGGGCCGGAACCCAAAGAGCTCGGCCACATCTGCTCCCTTGAAGCTGTCGTCGGCTCCATAGACGGCCTTGATGGCCCCGTGACAGACGCAGGCCACGAGCGCCACGGCCAGCGTCAGCAGCGTCACGGCCCGGGACTGGAACGACTGCACCACGCCGTAGCAAAACACCAATAAATAATACAGCGACACGAGGTTCGCGCGCGCGGCCACGGCCACCATGAGGCACAGCGCGAACAGCACTTCGGCCGCCGTGCGGAGCGCGGC
Organism: Phytophthora cryptogea; assembly: GCA_000468175.2. Classification (NCBI taxonomy): domain Eukaryota; phylum Oomycota; class Peronosporomycetes; order Peronosporales; family Peronosporaceae; genus Phytophthora; species Phytophthora cryptogea. The sequence continues at coordinate 9,313 of AUWJ02030755.1, forward strand.
CAAGGCCCGCAGCGACAGTTTGTGGCCGGGCTGCTGCAGTCTCTGGCTCGTGGCCGTGCGGTTCGAGTGCGGGCCCGACGCCTGGAGTCTGTTGACGGACGGGCCGCGGCGGAACGAGCCGGGGTCCGGCCCGAACGACGGCGTGGCCACTTGGCCGTAGGCGCTGGCCGCGTCCTGGGGCCGCGTGGGCGTCAGCACGATGCGTCCGTCGGCCCCCACGAACGAGGAGGTGCGCGCGTCCGGCGCGTGGAAGGAGGCGTTCGGCCGCCGCATTTGAACAGGCCGCCACTATGTGGGGGAAGCGTAAATGGCCATCAAGGCGGTGCGGTTGGGCTTGATTCTGCACACCAAAATTGGACGCCAACTGGTTTTCGAGACATGCTTGTGCTTGTGGAGACCGAATTATTCCAGGCCTCGTGGTGGCTATCCATAGCGAGCGGTGGGCCGCAGTTAACGGAGACCGTGGCCGGGTAATTGAGACCACGGCCGAGGCCATCGAGTGCGGCGTCGGTGCGGCCTGCTCCGTGTCGGCGTGCAACGAGTCTTTCATTGCATCGCGTCCTTTTTGCAGTCGAGCGCTGTACACGGAGAAGGGGTCTACGCTGCTTTCTTGGCCACGCTTGGAGAAAACTACTCACTGTCAGCAACGTTCTTTGGATTCAATGTGCAAGGGTATTGAGCTATCTGCTCCACCAAACTACTATACCAACTTATCTCTTCTGGTGATTGATGTATCGCAGGGCCAGCAGCGACAGCAATCGGAACACTGCCAAAAAGATGAACACGCAGCCGAAGTTGCTCCACATCTCGTCGTACTTCATGTTGAACACCTCTTGGATGTAGCCCTTCACCGTCGTGTGGCCGATCGAGAGCGGCGTGTATCGCAGCGGCTGGCATGCCAGCTCCGACCGCACATTGGTGTACGACTGCGTGGCCTCGTCGTACGTGGGGTCTTCGGGGCAGTTGCCGAACAAAAGCGACACCAAGATGTTCAACGAGTACCGCTGCGGAGTCAAATGGTAGAGCCACCGATAGCCGTCTGGAATGGACCCCGCAGGCGGATTGAAGCCGGCGAACAGCAAAAAGATGGCGTTAATGAGCACACCGACGATGGCGGCCACCTCGACGCTGGGCAATGCGTAAATGAAGAGCTGGCCCAGATACGTCTGCATGAGCACGAAGAGCGACACGTTGATCCAGTATAGCACCGCAGTAGTGAACGAGCCGACACCCATAAGCGGGAAGAAGATGATCGTGAAAATAAGTCCGCTGCCGAAGACGTACGGGATCTCGGCGATAGACGCGCTTGCAAAGTACCAGAGCGCGTTGTACGTCTGCGCGTCTCGCTCTCGATAGAACGATGACCGCTCGCGTAAAGTGAACGGGAGACAGCCGACGTACGTGATGTATCCTTGGTACAACGCAGTCATGAAGATGATACCCACCGCTGAGTTGAGACCCTGGTATGTCGTGTACTCTCCGTTGACAAGTACAAGTCCGAAGATGATAGCAAGTCCGAAAGCGATCAGGAACCGCGTGAGGTTGTAGGACGGCGTGCGCCAGTAGATGGTCATGAACCGAATCATCAGCATGCGGAACTGTGTCCATGGACTAGCTG